>JBBPBT010001310.1:2519314-2561636 GCA_037974875.1 Cicer bijugum | reverse complement strand
TTAATTATTGAAAGGAAAATTTGGAATTCTCAATGATATTTTTTTTGGGTGCTAAATAGTTAGTGATATTTTTTTTTAATAATAATTTAAGTCAAGAAATCAAATTTTTAGAACGATGTGTAACCTTAAAAGTGGTTTTTGCATTATTTATTCAATTTGGTTTGGTAATTTGTTGTATCTTCTAGTAAATTATTATTTATCTTATCTTCTACTTGGAAGATCTATATATGCTTCCATTTGTTGTATCTTTTAAGTTATGGTTAATTCAAAGGAAAATTTAATCGTGATCAATTTGGAACAATTAGACCTATATGATAATATGTTTCATTTTTAGAATCATCGTTTGAGTTATGAGATGAACGTAAAAACTTGGTGCTAATTTTTGGATTAATTACTTGAATGTGTATATGATTAGGTAAATAATAAATTGTTCGTGTTTCAAGTGTTCTAATTGTTGGGAATTGGTGTATAGAGTTAGAGTAGTCGAGAACATCTAAATGTGAAATAATTTTATATTTCTCCAATTGAATTATTGGTTATATATTGATGTTAGTGACCTTTCTTTTGTTGTTATAGCTAGTAGTAAATTACAAATAAATTATTGTGAAGATGCAATTAATTGAATTTTTAACTTGAAGTAAGGAGTAGGAGTTGTGGCGCCGCCTTCGCACTCCTGAACCACGTTAAAGATACATTTAATTATTCGTATTTGAATTTGAATAACTGCAGTTATAGTTCCTTAAGTAGTTGACTACATGAGTAGGAGGGACTAGCTACCCCGATGACTCTTCGTCAATAAAAGAGACAACGAAAACTCGTTATTTTGTTAGAAATACCTTTTAATTGTATTTTTAAATAATTAAAAAACATGTCCATTGCTTATATCAATTGATTGAATTTAATTATTAAATATATGTTATTAGGAAATAGTATCTGTATCATTAATGTTTTTCTCGTTGATTATATACAAAGTATGTTTTTATAGAGTAAGTGATTATAAATTATTATAATATTATTAAGTTGTTAGATGTAATTAATATTTTAAAAATTGCTCTTTTTGTCAGACCTAAATTAGATTTGTTGAATGTTTGGTGATAGGATTTAGATTTTATTTTAAAGAGTAAGACTAGTAATATTTGGTTGGAAAGAACTAGTTGAAATTGACAACGTACTTGGAATGTGTTTCATTTAACCAAACTAAATGAACTACATTATTATTGACAAAATCTATATCTTATGTTTTATATGTAAATTATAGTGGGTAACTCTATGGTACTTTATTTCATAATTGAATGATAAATGTGATAGACATTTTATTTCATAATTGAATGATAAATGTTGTGTGTTTAATTGATTTATTTTGTCATGTTAGTCTATCATGCTATGTAAGTTGATTTTCTACATGTTGTGCTTGATTGGAGATTGAATGTCTTAAATATACTTATAGACTAAGTTTGAATCTTGAGGGTGGTAAGTTAAATATTAGTTCACTCAATGCAAATTTCGAGGACGAAATTCTTTAACAAGGGGTGAATTGTAACACCCTAAATTTGATAATAAACAATGTTATTAATTAAATTAGATTTTAAATAATTAATTTGATGTTAAAATTATTTTAGAATATAAGTTGATAAATTATGTGAGTAATTTTTGTTATAAGGATTTTTTCTATGATGTGTAGGTTTAATAGATATTATATTTAATGAGCAATATAGATAATAAATATTTTATTTTATTATTTTATATATTTTTCTAAAAATAATAGTATTTTAGTGTAATATTTTACATAACAAGATTTTATGTGATTTTAAGTGTATATGTGAGTTGGTAATTAATATGATATGATATTTTCATATATGTTTGACTAATGTTAAGTGTGTACATATTTATATTTTAATCATTTTTAAGTATCTCTTATTTTAATTATTTCTAAATATATTTTATTTTAATTATTTATAGAATCTTGAGATCGTAGTAATATTGTGTTTGATTTTCTTTGTTTTTATATACTTATTTTTGAATTGTGATTATATATATATATATATATATTTATTATAATTTAGTAATTTACATAAAATATTATTGTTATATCTATTTATTTTATAATTTTGATTATTTTCTAATATGACGGTTTGTTTATAAAATGAATATTTTGAGAAATAAGTATAATTGTAGGGATTATTTAGAATGTGAAAGTTTCTATTATTAGTAATATGTTTTTTTATATATTTATTATTTTTATTACTCTAATTTATAAAATATTAGTAATGTTTGGAAAAATAAATGGGGTTTGGAGGAATATTAAAAAGGAGATTAAATAATTATTAGTTTTATTTTACCAAAATAAAAATAATAATAGTAAAATATAAATAAAGAGACCAATGGGAACCCTAATTGTTAATAATATAAAATAAACGAAAGAAGGGAAGGGAGTTCGAAGGGCAGCAGTAGAACCAAAGAGTAAACACAACAACAACCTATCGTTTGACACTGGAAAGCCATAACTGTCCCAGAAAAGTTTCTCTGTTTTCGTCCAAATTTCAGTATGTTGTTTTACTCATTTATCTGTTCAATTAAATACAATTTTTCAGATTTTTAACAACCCGAATTTCTCCCTGAAATACCCGATTTCTCCGTTTACAGAAATCCTTATTTTGCACTGTTCTCCTTCACCGTAAGTCTGATTTTAGTGAAACCAACGCCAAAACGACCGTGTGAAAAGTGATTATATTATCCACTGATTGGTTTTCTGATTTATGGTAATTTTCTTTGACCGAATTGCGAAATCAGTTTTTAGACTATTTTCTCATAATTTATTTTTGAAGTTTACCCATAAATTGTCGAGTTAGATCGATTGAACGACAAATAGTCAAAGAACAAATATTGTTTGCTCGTGGAATCATATTCGTGCATGAAAGCTTCAAAATAAGGTAAGGGGTGAGAGAGCGTTTGAATTCGTGAGTATAATATATTGTGAGATGAACGGGAAAACTGTATTTCCCAACGATTCATCCGGGGCTTGCTACGTACGGCCGTAGCCCTTTGAGAGATAAATTGATTAATTTGAAATATGAGAATTGTGAGATTAAAATGTTAAATAGAAATTTTTCTAAGGTGTTGATTGATTTAATTTTCGATATTTGTGTGGTAGTTGATATTTGTTATTATTGTGATGTTGGATGTTGAATGAAATTATGTGTATATGTTTGCTTAGATGAAATTATGTGATGTGATAATAAAATATGGATGCATGATTTGATATATGCTTACGTGATGATAATGATAATTTTTGATTGATGATAGTGATGTTATATGTGTCTTGGGTTGAGTTGAGGGGATCTATGAGGACAGGGCCAAATTGAATTGTCCGTCCACCTGGATGGTGGCATAGTATCATGGCCTCCTAACCAAGTACTTCTGAGTTAGAATGGTACTACATTGTGAAGTAGAGTCTAAGCTCATGCATAGCATTGCATTTCCTTGTGATTGTTTTGTTGTGATTGATGTGTTTCAAAGGTAATAATAATTAGATGATTTGATGCGTATTATAATGAGATGATTATTTTACATGAGTGATTGATGTTATAGTACGATACTATTTCATTAAATATTTTGATATATCGTATAGTGATTATAATACGGTTCTATTATGATTGTTTGCGTGTTCTTCTTACTCATATTATACTATTAACATGATTTCAAAACTCACCTCCTTCGTTGTTTGTGTTTGACTGGCTGGGCCCTGCGTTTGCGAAATTGCAGTTATTACAGGTTAATGAGTCTAGAAGTTCAAGTTTGGGAGGAACCCCGCTCTGATAGGTGATACCGTGAATAAGGGTTTTAATTTATATTTTACTTATTTAATTTGAATCAAATTTTTGTATGAACACCTTAGAAGTACTAAGTTTTTAGAATTAAATCAAGTAATTATACTTAAATCAAGTTCATTGAGATTAAATTGTTTTATTTGAGTAATAAAATTTGAATTTGTTGCATGTGTACCTTGAGAAACATGATATCCTAGATTAGTTACAAAAGTTATTATTTTCTTGAAAATATAATTTTATTTATCCGCTGCAAATTTTATAGGAATATGATATAAACTGTTCTATATATTATTTTGGGATTTAGGGTGTCACAATCAGTATCAGTATCAGTATCAGTATCAGTATCAGTATCAGTATCAGTATCAGTATCAGTATCAGTATCAGTATCAGTATCAGTATCAGTATCAGTATCAGTATCAGTATCAGTATCAGTATCAGTATCAGTATCAGTATCAGTATCAGTATCAGTATCAGTATCAGTATCAGTATCAGTATCAGTATCAGTATCAGTATCAGTATCAGTATCATTATCAGTATCAGTATCAGTATCAGTATCAGTATCAGTATCAGTATCAGTATCAGTATCAGTATCAGTATCAGTATCAGTATCAGTATCAGTATCAGTATCAGTATCAGTATCAGTATCAGTATCAGTATCAGTATCAGTATCAGTATCAGTATCAGTATCAGTATCAGTATCAGTATCAGTATCAGTATCAGTATCAGTATCTGTATCTGTATCAGTATCAGTATCAGTATCAGTATCAGTATCAATATCAATATCAGTATCAGTATCAGTATCAGTATCAGTATCAGTATCAGTATCACTATCAGTATTATTATTACTATTATTTATAATATTATTATTATTATTATTATTATTATTATTATTGTTATTATAATGATCATAATTATTATTATTGTTATTATTATTATTGAAATAATTGATACAATATATACAATATGAAGTGTATATATAAATGTAGTAAACAAAATACAATTAATTCTCTATCAACTTAACAATATAATGATGAAAGACTAATTAAAAAGCTAAACTAAGTATTATCTAATAAAATTTAGTTTGTTTTAAGTTTGTATTTCGTGTGTATATTGAAATATAGTCAGTATCGTATGTTAAATAAGGGGTTTATATAACCTATCATTAAATTCAATTTTCTCTCAACCTTACAATAAAACTTGTCAACATTTGGTTGAATTGGTGATGTCAAAAACCACATATAATTGATATGAACAAATACCAATAAATATTTATTTTGTAAATGAATGATTTTAAAAATAGTATATATTTCATTAATTTTTATTGTCTAGATAAAATGGAAAAGAAATTCGCTCATAATTGTGAGATATATAACAATATCAATATTTCTTAGTATTGGTCTTATAGATCGAACATTATATTATTTTTTTAGAAATTGGAGGTTAAGTGACAAGTAGAGCGAGCCTTAAGCCAAGTTTGCAAGAACGATGGTTTCCACTTATGAAATAATACATTCCTATTTTGTTAAGTACCACCTTCGCATTCCCTTCGTCGTGCACCACGTGATTTTTTCCCCGTACTTTACACGATGTATAGTCTCCCTCGTTTACTTCGTGCACCGATTCTTTTCTATTGTACGAAAACACTGTAATGTAAATAATTCATTTCAACATATTATTATTTCACATTATATAAGAAAACACAAACATAAGTCCTGAATGAAATTAGTTACCAATAGTATCGCCTATTAGGAAGTTGTGACCAGAGGCCCTTCGTAATGGAAGAGAGGGCCCTTCGTAATGGAAGAGGAATCTTCCAGCTCCAATTTGCACTGTCACCAACCACATATTCTCTTTATTCCGAACACAATAATAGAACCCACATTGATAAAATCAGAGTGAACCATTTTGGACAGTAGTAATAACCCATTACTATTATTAATTGCTTAATTCCTCTCTTTCAAACTCACCACCGGATTCTGAGAGATTAAATAGGGTTCATCAAAACAATCCAAGCCCCTTCACGATTTCGAAGTAACATCCTTGCCTACGTGAGTTTTAAACAAATTGCACCTTTTCGTAATAAATTAATGCGGTATAATGCTATATATGAACTTCATTTTTACTCTTTTTTGTGGTAATAATTATGATTCATAGAGTTAATTTAAAATGTAGAGAGGATGTTTAGTTATTATAGTTGTTCATTTCGTGAGAGGTAAAGTGTTTATTCGGTCCAAAGTAGAGGTAGGATGTCACTATCTACGATGCATACAACACTTCATGTATTTTTTCTAGAGCCTAAATATATATATGATCGTGTGAATTTAAAAATTTGTTGAAGTCCTACGTTAGAAATAAATATTTTTTTTTGTAAATTTAAGTAGAAAGAAACTTGTTTTAGAATTCAAGTCTCACGTTGAAAATAAATATTTTTTGTCAATTCAAATGGAAAGAAACATGTTTTTGAAATTCAAGTCTCACGTTGGAAATAATTTTTTTTGAAATCCCACACGAAAAAACTCTGATATTTTGAGTAGTTTTCAACTATGTAAACATTAAAGTCCTACATAGGATAGAAAAGTTTGCTTCCATCACTGTATAATGAGTTTCAAACTATTGTGCAAATTACACCAAAGTTGGATGCATTTTTCAATTTTCAATTTTCTCCCTTTTTTTTGTCTGCTCACCTAATTTTTGAGCTACTTCTCCCCTTTATTTTTTAGCGGCGTGGTTGTTATGCCGTAGTCCCTTCGGTATTTAGAGCGGTTGTTATACTGTAGTTCCTTTGTTTTTTAGAACGATTATTATGTTGTAGACCTTTTTGTTTATTAGAGCGGTTTGGAATTATAGTCCTATCGGTTTCTAGAGTGGTTATGTTGTTGTAGTTTTGAGTGGTCGTAATACCATATCGCGAATTACTTTAATCGTCATATGGATAATGACTTTAGTCGTCATATTGAGGGTATAATTCTAGAACAATTGTCTAGGGTGTAGTGGAATTCGATACAATGAATCTGTGTTGTTTTATCCTGGGGACTAATCTGGGTTGTTTTATCCTAGGAACTTCGTGGTTGATAGTCTGCCTTGTAAAATGAGATTTGTTTTATCCTACGAGTCACTCTTATTGAATCTGAATCTTACTTACTATGCAAATGTTCAAATCAAGAGACACTTTTGTTTATGCACGATCTTATATAAGCATTTGACGATATTTCAGAAACATTTTTTAAATTCAAGTAGGGGATTGTTGGAACATAAGTATGTTATTATGTGCATTTAGGGACTTATCTGTGGTTATGTGGAAAAGAATTTTGTTAGGGTTGGAGTATTGATTTGGGGGAAAATGAATTTAACTCATTATTGTATGATTTTGAGGAAATGAGATTTGATGTGTTTGAGTGGTATGTGGTGATGATTTGTGTTCGTCATATTTGACGTGTTCTTAATTGATACTTATGAAATTTGAGATATGTTTGGTTAGATTTTGTGAAAAAATGAATTGATGTGATTTGGTGTGAATTGTGGATTCGATTTGATAATATGTTTGAGTTCGTTTTGTGTGGAATTTGAAAACCATTAGAGTTAAACGAGTATTAAGAATGGGGCATCTCTTAATGTCTACGTTTACTTAATGTTTTCGTGAAAACCATTAGAGTTAAACGAGTATTAAAAATGGGGAATCATTTAATATCTTTGTTTACTTAATGTTTGTTGTGAAAATCGTTTAAGTTAAATGAGTATTAAGAATGGGGAATCTCTTAATATCTCTATATGCATAATGTTTGTAGTGAAAATCGTTAGAGTTAAGTGAGTATTAAGAATGGCGAATCTCTTAATATCCTTGTTTACTTAATGATTGTCGTGAAATTTGTTAGAGTTAAATGAGTATTAAAAATGGGGAATCTTTTAATATCTGCATTTACTTAACGATTGACGTGGATAGAGTCAGAGTATGCTCATGCATTTCATTTTGGTAAATCGTGCTGACCCATGATAGATGGCACCTGGGTAAATAGTACTTTGGCCTGTGATAGGCAGTACATTTACGATTTATGTTTTTGGTAAATCGTGCTGACCCGTGATAGGTGGCACCTCGGTAAATAGTACTTTGGCCTGTGATAGGCGGTACGTTTACGATTTACGTTTTTTCTTTTAGTAAATCATGTTGACCTGTGATAGGTGGCACCTCGGTAATTTAGTACTTTGGCCTGCGATAGGCGGTACAATTATGATTTACGGCCCTTCCAGGAGGGTTTTACTTTGGAATTCTGAGTCCATGCATTTTGGCATATACGCATTGCATTAGGTTGCTTGGCACACGAGTTGTGTTTGATTCAAGATTATGATTGAGTGTTTGAACTTGAGATGTTGTGGTAATTGCGTTGTAATTGCTAAGTGTTATGTTTAGAAATTGTGTGTAAGTGTGATTGATTTCAAAACTATTTCGAAACTCAAGTTGTCATGGTGATTGTGTTTTAATTGTCAAATGTGGATGTTTTGGAATTGTATGATAGTATGTTTGATTGCAAAAGTCGTAGTGATTGTGTTATAAGTGATAAGTGTTATGTTTTGGAATTGTGTGTAATGGGGATCGATTCAGTTATGTAGTTTTCGAAATACTTCAGGAAAATCGATTTCCCAACCGATTCTGTTAAAAGATATTGAACAAAATCGATTTGGCAAGTTACAGGGGCTCAGCTATTTGAGAAATCGATTTGCCAATCGATTTGGCAAGTTGCAGGGGCTTAGTTATTTAAGAAATCGATTTGCCAATCAATTTGGCAAGTTACAGGGGCTCAGCTACTTAAGAAAATCGATTTCCCAATCGATTGATTTAAACCCAGAATACTGTTTTCACTAAAAACCTTTAAGGAATCGATTTCCCAATCGATTTGCTTAGTACAAACTTTTATTCTAAGTCAGACAATCGATTGCTCAATTGATTCATCAATTGGTTGTTTGGTGATTTTTTATTGGATTGTTAAAACCCTATTTTGATCTCATTTTACTTGGCAAGTATTGTATAAACGTTTAGCATATGGAAAACCCTTTTAAGGTGCATGCTAAGTTGAAAGGTTACTAGTGCATTTAAAAACTTAAATGTTATGTGTTAACTGTTAATTTCGGTTGGTGACCCTTTACAACTATTGTGGAAATATGGGCTTTGCCCTTAGATGAGAGCCAGGACAATCCTACCGGTTCATACCCTGTGGATGGGAATGTAGATGGGAACGCATGACTAGAGCTATGTTAGGAGGATCTTACGGGGCGCGTGGAGATTGCTCAAGGTGTTTTTGTTTGTTTTGTAGAATGATCCGATTAGGTTAACATAGAGGGAACAAATGTCTTTCTTTTGAATTGTGTTTATTTTAAATTGGAAGATTGTACCTGTACTAATATCGTCAGCATGACATGTTATTTTCGATAGATTTCATGTACCACTTTTGATGTGTAAATACTTTGGATTCATATTTCGAAAAAATTTTCCGCTGCTTGTAAATTATAATGACTTTAATATTTATCCAAAAGTGTTTTCCTTAATTATTTCTTTGTTTTATTTTAATTCCTTTTGAAAAAAAAGTACACCCTCGCTCTAAAAATCGGGGTGTTACAAAACAAGTTGTGACTTTTATGCTGAATTAGAGTACAAGCCTAGTGTGGATTGTTACTCGTACTTTAAGTTTCGAGGACGAAACTAATTTTAGGGGGGGTAGTAATGTAAGACCCATAATTTTAAATTATACTTTATGTACTTTAGTGTATTTTGGTATTGAACTCAGAGGCTTTTTTAGCCAAAGTTATTAATATTTTGGGAGTTTAAGTGAACAAAAAGATACATTGATGCTCGATTAAAATTACTCGTCGTTAAATAAATTAAATTAACGGCGGTGAATATTTTACGAAGAATTTAATTCTGGGGAGTTTTGTTAAAAATATCTCGAGTTGCTAAAAATTGTATATGTCAATTGAGTTGCGACGAGAGTAGATATTTTTGAACAAAAAGTGGTTTGGAGAGGTTATGGGTGAAATGATAATTTTAATAAATATCTAGATATTTTGAGATATTTGTTAAAAGTAATTAATATATATATTTGGTTGGAGGGAAAAGAAAAGGATATAGAAAGGAAAGAAAAGGAAATAGAAAGAAAAGAAAAAAGAAGGAAGGAAAACCAAAAGAAAAACATAACTCTTCTCCCTCCTCTCTGCCTCACGAACTTCTTCTTCCTCCCTTCTTCTTATTTTTTTGCCTTGCTTTCTTTTCCTTATTTTGATTCAAGAAAAGAAACCCAAGGCTTGGTGGGTGAGAAAGCAAACAATTTCCCAGCTTCATTCTTCCTCTTCGATTTGAAAACGAAGAAAAACGGTGTTAGGGATTTTCAAACCGTCGAACGCAAACCTTCACGTTTCATCTAGATCTAAGCTTCATTTCGCAAAGGGATAGAAGGGAAAGTTGCTCACCACCACACTACGGTGCTAGTGAACTAACTTTGGAAGCGACGTCGCGAACGGAGATTTTATTGGATTTACTCGCAGTACCGTAATCGCACGTTTAAGCTAACATTAAGGTAAGGGCTCCTTCCAAACTTTTAGTTTGCATTTAGGGACTTATCTATGGTTGTGTGGAAAAGAATTTTGTTAGGGTTGGAATATTGATTTGACGGAAAATGAATTTAACTCATTATTGTATGATTTTGAGGAAATGAGATTTGATGTGTTTGAGTGGTATGTGGTGATGATTTGTGTTCGTCGTATTTGACGTGTTCTTAATTGATACTTATGAAATTTGAGATGTGTTAGGTAGGATTTTGTGAAAAAATGAATTGATGTGATTTGGTGTGAATTGTGGATTGGATTTGATAATATGTTTGAGTTCGTTTTTTGTGGAATTTGAAAACCATTAGAGTTAAACGAGTATTATAAATGGGGAATCTTTTAATATCTATGTTTACTTAATGTTTGTTGTGAAAATCGTTTAAGTTAAATGAGTATTAAGAATAGGGAATCTCTTAATATCCTTGTATACTTAATTTTTGTCGTGAAAACCATTATAGTTAAACGAGTATTAAAAATTGGGAATCTTTTAATATCTCTGTTTACTTAATGTTGCAGTGAAAATCGTTAGAGTTAAACGAGTATTAGAAATAGGGAATCTTTTAATAGGGAATCTTTTAATATCTCAGTTTACTTAACGATTGTTGTGAAAATTGTTAGAATTAAATGAGTATTAAAAATGGGGAATCTTTTAATATCTGCATTTGCTTAACGATTATCGTGGATGGAGTTAGAGTATGCTCATGCATTTTCATTTTTTTTGTAAATCGTGCAGACCCGTGATAGGTGGCACCTTGAAAAATTGTACTTTGGCATGTGATAGGCGGTACGTTTATGATTTATGTTTTTTGTAAATTGTGCAGACCCGTGATAGGTGGCAACTTGGTAAATAGTACTTTGGCCCGTGGTAGGCGGTACATTTACGATTTATGGTTTTTTGTAAATTGTGCAGACCCGTAATAGGTGGCACCTCGGTAAATAGTACTTTGGCATGTGATAAGCGGTACATTTACTATTTACGTTTTATTTTAGTAAACGGTGCAGTCCCGTGATAGGTGGCACCTCGGTAAACGGTATTGGCCCGTGATAGGCAATACGTTTATGGTTTACGCTTTTTAGTAAATCGTGTAGACCCGTGATAGGTGGCACCTCGGTAATTGGTACTTCGGCCTACAATAGGCTGTACAATTATGATTTACTGCCCTTCGAGGAGGGTTGTGGTTTGGAATTCTGAGTCCATGCATTATGGCATATACGCATTGCGTGTTTGAATCAAGTTCATGATTGAGTGTTTGAACTTGAGAAGTCTTGGTAATTGTGTTGAAATTGCTAAGTGTTATGTATTGATATTGTGTGAAAGTATGATTGATTGTATAACTATTTCGAAATTCAAGTTGTCATGGTGATTGTGTTTTAATTGTCAAGTGTGGATGTTTTGGAATTGTGTGATAGTATGTTTGATTGCAAAACTATTTCGAAGCTCATGATGTCGTAGTGAATGTGTTATAAGTGCTAAGTGTTATGTTTTGGAATTGTGTGTAATGGTGATCGATTCAGTTATGTAGTTTTAGAAAAATCTCAGAAAAAATCGATTTCGAATCGTTTCTGTTAAGAGATATTGAACCCAATCGATTTGGCAAGTTACAAGGGCTCAACCATTTATCAAAATCGATTTGCCAATCGATTTGGCAAGTTACAAGGGCTCAGCTATTTAAGAAATCGATTTGCCAAGTTACAGGGGCTCAACTATTTAAGAAAATCGATTTCCCATTCGATTTCCCAATCGATAGATTTAGACCCAAAATACAGTTTTCACTAAAAACCTTTAAGAAATCAATTTCCCAATCGATTTCCTTAGTACAAACTTTTATTCTGAGTCAGACAATCGATTGCTCAGTTGATTCATCAATTGGTTGGTCAGTTGATTTATTACTTGATTGTTTAAAACCCTATTTGATTTCATTTTACTTGGCAAGTATTATATGAACGTTTAGCATATGGAAAACCCTTTTAAGGTGCATGCTAAGTTGAAAGGTTATTTTGTGCATTTAAAAACTTAAATGTTATGTGTTAATTGTTAATTTCGGTTGGTGACCCTTTACAACTATTGTGGAAATATGGGCTTTCCCCTCAAATGAGAGGCAGGACAATCCTAGCGGTTCGTACCCTGTGGATGGGAATGTAGATCGGAACGCCTGACTGGAGCTATGTTAGGAGGATCTTACGAGGCGCGTGGAGATCGCTCAGGGTGTTTAGTTTATTTTGTAGAATGTTCAGATTAGGTTGACATAGAGGGAACATATGTCTTTCTTTTGAATTGTGTTTATTTTAAATTGGAAGACTGTACCTGTACTAATATTGTCAGCATGACATGTTATTTTCGATGGATTCCATGTACCACTTTTTGATGTGTAAATACTTTGGATTCACATTTCAAAAAACTTTTCCGCTGTTTGTAAATTATAATGACTTAAATATTTACCCAAAGGTATTTCCTTATTTATTTCTTTGTTAAATGATTTTTTTTTGAAAAAAAAAAATACACTCTCGCTTTGTAAATTCAGGGTGTTACATTGTGGTATTAGAGCTTTGGTTTTGGTTTTCTTTGGGGCTGTGGATCCCTTGGTTTAGGTTGTAGGTCAACCTATAGGTTGTGAGTCGTTATCTGATCATGCGTCGGGGTAATTGGTTTGAGTTGTCAGATCAGGTGTAGTTATTATGTGTTGATATATTCGAAACTTAGTTTTGGAATTATTCGAAGTGGTGTTAACACTTCTTCTTGATGTTGGTTTTTTTGGAAACACTACCTCCAAGAAGGAACGACGTTGCTAGAATGAACGTCAGTAGGAATGATTAAATGGTTGAAGCTACGAATAACATGGTTGCTTCTATTGATGCCAAGACTCTGCGGGATCTAGAAAAGAGGGGAAGAGAAATCCGTGCTACTAACTCAAGAGGATTGAAAAATTTTCGTCGTTACCATCCTCCAAAGTTCAAGGGTGATGAGAATTGTAACACCCCGTTTTTCAAAGCGAGAACTCCAACCTTGCGAGATTTTAAATCATCAGCTAAAAATCAACCATCCTAGGGTCCCAAATCAAATCTCGAATAATCCTTCAGTCCTATCAAAATATTAACATCCTCTTAGTAATTTCCATCCTTTAATAGACTCTCAAACTTATATTATCGCAATCTCAAGTATTCTCGTACTCGATTACTTCAAATTCCACTTAATGGTAACATATAGTTCAATACATCAAGGCTTAACTCATTAGGTTTTTCTAAACATCGCTCAAAATTCACACTTACGTGTCTATAGATTCATCCAATATTACTATCCATACTTAATAATCCAAGTTACGAATCTAGTCTAACTCGAATGCTCGACATTTCCCCTCAAGGTATCGACAATTCCTCAAAACGTGTTTTATCTATCCAAAGGAGAATTCACTCCTAATGTGCAACGCTCCCTTAACTTCACTACTAGTCTCTTTCATTGACACCTAAGCACCAAATGTTATTCCAAATGGAAGCCTTATCTTCTCAACAATTCCATGATGTTCACATCTCTTTGACAGTTGTCAAACTTCATCCAGACTCATCCTGAAATCTACCAGGGAAAACATCTAATACTTTTCTTACCAAAAATCCTCCACTTAGATCTTTACTTGAAATCCCACATTAGTCTAATGTTAATCCATCCATACTCATCATCTTCGAGTTAACATCAACACATAGCTTATGTGTCCTTGCTCTCTTACCCACTAATCCTTGGATTTCTATTCTTGAAGCCAAAGAAAGAAAAAGAAATGGAAAAGAAAGGAGGAAGAGGGGCGATGGTTTGCGAAGATGGAAGGCAGCTTCCTCTGTTTCTTTCTTCCCTTCGTTTTTGTCCTTTCTAACATATATATATATCTATATCTTATAAATATATATATATATATATATATATATATATATATATATATATACTTATAATAATATATATATCTATAGACATATATATATATATATTTATATTACTTAAAACCAAACTCAAACGAATATCTAACAACTCTTACACACCTCACTTCATTCACATCTCAATCTAATTTAATAAAAATATCTACTCTCGTCGCAACTCAATTGTCAAATACAATTTTCAGCAACCTTAGATATTTGGAACCAAACCGCCCCGAATTAAATTCTTCGAAACTTAAATAAATTATTCTTCGACAAATAATTTTAATCCAATTTCAAAAAATATATTTTCGGCCTTTAACTTACTAAATACCGAACACTGGGTTAAAAGCCTAAGCAATTTAACACAAAATACCCTAAAATTGTATAACTTAGAATTTAAAATTACGGGTCTTACATTACTACCCCCCTTAAATTAGTTTTGTCCTCAAAACTTAAAGTACGAGTAACAATCCACACTTGGTTTGTACCCGAATTCATCATATCAGTCACAACTTATTTCACCCGGCCTTCTCGAAGAAAGCGTTGTCTACCCCTTTTCATAAGGTGCTTAATAACTTTGCACCCATTCATAGTCGGTAAGGCTCGTCCGTTCCATTCAACATGGTTTTGTCTACTATGGACAAGAGATTAAGGATGATTGTAACACCCCGTTTTTCAAAGCGAGGGTGTATTTTTTTTTTTAAAAAGACATTAAAATAAAATAGAGAAATAAATAAGGTAACACCTTTGGATAAATAATTAATTCATTATAATTTACAAGCAGCGGAAAAAGTTCTCAAAATATGAATTCAAAATATTTACATAACAAAAGTAGTACAGTCTTCCAGTTTAAAAATAAAAGCAACCAAAAAGAAAGACATATGTTCTCTCTGTGTCAATCTAGTCTGATCATTTTACAAAACAACTAAACACCATGAGTGATCTCCACGCGCCCCGTGAGATCCTCCTAACGTAGCTTCAATCAAGCATTCCCATCCATAGGGTACGAACCGGTAGGATCATCCTGGCTCTCATCTGAGGGCAAAGCCCAGATTTCCACAATAGTTGTAAAGGGTCACCAACCGAAATTAACAATTAACACATAACATTTAAGTTTTTAAATGCACAACATATCCTCTCAACTAAGCATGCACCTTAAAAGGATTTCCATATGCTAAAAGTTCATATAATGCTTGCCAAATGTAAATGAAATCAAATAGAGTTCTCAATCCATCAAGTAATACATAACTGAACAAAACATTGATAAATTAATTGAGCAATCAATTATCAAACTCAAAATAAGATTTCCCACTGAGCCAATCGATTGGGTAAATCGATTTCCTAAATGTTTTTAGTGAAAATTGAACTCTGGACTTGCATCAATCGATTTTGAGAAGGATTGAGCCCCTGTATTGGCCAAATCGATTGGGAAAATCGATTTCGTGAAAGACAGAGCCCCTATAATGAATCTAATCGATTGGGCAAATCGATTTCATGAAAGACAGAGCCCCTGTAATGAATCCAATTGATTGGGAAAATCGATTTCGTGAAAGACAGAGCCCCTATAAAGAATCCAATCGATTTGCTAAATTGATTTCTGAAGTGGTTTTGAAAAAGCACATTACCAAATCGATTGGGTAAATCGATTTCCCTGTAAATTCTTTCAAAAATACATAAACTAACTAAATCATATTCAAACATAACTCCAAATCTTAACACTTAGCAATTTCCACACAAACACCACGACAATTGGGTTTCGAAATAGTTTTACCATCCATCACACTTACACACGATAATCAATACATAGCCCTTAGCAATTCAACACAATTACAATTACCTCACAGGTTCAAAACACTCAGTCATAAACTTGAAACAAACACACTACACACAATTTCAAAACATACCGCTTAACGGTTTCAACGCAATGCCCACACATACAAGATGAACCAACAAATCACATGGCATCACCTTGGCTCGACAGAACCAACGCAGACAAGATGGACCAACAAATCACATGGCATCACCTTGGCGCGACAATCCCAACACAAACAAGATGAACCAACAAATCACATGGCATCACCTTGGCTCGACAGTCCCAACGCAGACAAGATGGACCAACAAATCACATGGCATCACCTTGGCGCGACAATCCCAACACAAACAAGATGAACCAACAAATCACATGGCATCACCTTGACTCGACAATCCCAACGCATACAAGATGAACCAACAAATCACATTGCATCACCTTGGCGCGACAATCTCAACACAGACAAGATGAACCAACAAATCCCATGTCATCACCTTGACTCGACAATTTATTTCTCCACAAAATCATTTTTACGACAACATTAAGTAAATGCAGATATTAAGAGATTCCCCATTCTTAATACTCATTTAACTTAATGATTTTCACAAACAAACACACATTAAGCAAACAGAAATATTAAGAGATTCCCCATTCTTAATACTCTTTTAACTCCGACGATTTTCAAAACAAACATTAAGTAAACAAGACATTAAGAGATTCCCCATTCTTAATACTCATTTAACTTAAACGATTTTCGAAAACAAACACACATTAAGTAAATAAGACATTAAGAGATTCCCCATTCTTAATACTCGTTTAACTTAATGGTTTTCAAATTCCATACAAAACAAACCCAAACATACTTTCACATTCAATCCATAATTCACACCAAATCATTTGCCACACAAACCACACAAACACATCTCAAGTTTCATCAATATCAATTAAGAACACGTCAAAAAGAACGAACACAAATCAACACAATCCACCACTCGAACACATAAGTTTCATTCACTCAAAATCATACATAAATGAGTTTAAATTCATTTTCCACGAAGCATTCATCAATATAACCAATACCTAACTCTAAGATTTTACCCATAAAGCCTTAGATACATTTTCCCAAGTCAATACTCTAACCCTAACAAAATTCCTTTCCACACAACTACAGATAAGGCCCTAAATGCAAACTAAAAGTTTGGAAGGAGCACTTACCTTCGCGTTAGCTTTAATGTGCGGTTACGGCACCGTGAGTAAATCCGGTAAATTTTCCGCTTGCAACGCCGCTTCCAAAGTTGGTCCACTAGCACCATAGCACGGAGGTGAGCAACCTTCCCTTCTATCACTTCTTGAAAGGAGGTTTAGATCTAGATGAAATGGAAAGGTTTGTGTTTGAATCCCTAATACCGTTTTTCTTCGTTTTCGAATCAAAGAGGAAGAGTGAAGTTGAGAAATCTTTGTCGTATCACCCACCCAGCCTTGGGTTTCTATTCTTGAGCTTAAAGAAGCAACGAAAATGAAAATGGGGGGAGGGAGAAGAAGGGGTCACGCGAGGCAGAGGAGAAGAAGAATTTTCTTTTTTCCTTCCTTTGCTTTTCCTTTCTTCCTTTTTCCTTCGTTTATATTTCTTTTCTTTCTTTTTCCTTCCTTTCCTTTACTTTATATATAAACATATATATATATATATATCAATTATAATTAACAAATATCTCAAAATCTTTAGATATTTATTAAATTACCCTTTCACCCATAACGCCTTAAACTATTCGTAAAAGATTCACCACATTTAATTTAATTTATTCATCGACGAGTAATTCTATTCTGGCATCAAAATATCTTTTTGGTCATATAAACTCCAAAATATGAATAACTTTGGCTAAAAAGCCTCCGAGTTCAATACCAAAAATACACCAAAATACATAAAGTACACTTTAAAATTATGGGTCTTACATTACTACCCCCCTAAAATTAGTTTCGTCCTCGAAACTATGCGTCGATAAATAACTCTGGGTGTTGTTCTCTCATCTTGCTCTCTAGTTCCCAAGTCGCTTCTCCAGTAATTGGGTTCCAAATCACCTTGACCAACGAAACATCCTTGGTCCTCAATCGCTTAATCTTCCTGTCATCTATTCTCACAGGTGGTACTTCGAATGACACGTTATCCTTTAGCTGGATTGTGTCTGGTTCGATAACATGAGATGGATCTGCAAGATATTTCCTCAACTGTGACACGTGAAACACATCATGAATATTGGACAGTATCGGAGGCAATGCAATCCGATAAGCAACGGGCCCAATTCGTGCAGAAATCTGATATGGTCCAATGAATTTCGGAGTCAACTTCTTCGATTTCAATGCTCTACCAACTCCAATAGTAGGTGTGACTCTCAGAAATACATGGTCACCCTGTTCGAATTCTAAAAGTCTGCGACGCTTGTCCGCATAACTCTTCTGACGATCCTGTGAAGTCTTCATTTTCTCCTTGATCTTCCTTACCTTAGATGTAGTTTGTTGCACCATCTCTGGTCCGACGATCATATTTTCACCGTCCTTATACCAACACAAGGGCGTTTGACACTTGCGCCCATATAAAGCCTCATATGGTGCCATCCGAATACTCGCGTGGAAACTATTGTTGTAGGTGAATTCAATCAACGGAAGTACATCATCCCAACTCCCTCTATCATCTAACACACACGCTCTCAACAGATCTTCAAGGGACTGATTCGTCCTTTCAGTCTGTCCGTCTGTTTGGGGATGGTAAGCTGAACTCAATTGTAGTTTCGTTCCCAACGCTTCGTGCAATGCTCCCCTAAAATGTGATGTGAACTTCGGATCACGGTCGGATACGATACTCGATGGTACCCCGTGTAACATCACAATTTCAGTAATGCAGATCTCTGTTAGCTGATCTACCTTATAGGTGGTCTTTACTGGCAAAAAGTGTGCGGATTTCATCAATTGATCCACTATTACCCATATAGAATCGTTCTTTCTCCTCGTTTTGGGCTATCCAGTTACGAAATCCATGGAAATGCTGTTCCACATTCGCTTTCTGACAAGTAAGGCAAGTGGACACGTACTCCGCTACATGTTTCTTCATTCCTGGCCACCAATAATTTTGTCTCAAATCCTGATACATTTTTGTTGCTCCAGGATGAATACTTAACTTACTCTTATGCGCCTCTTCTAAAATCGCTTTCCTCATATTTGTAATCTCTAGTACACAAATCCTACCATTGCATCGCAAAATATTATCCGATCCAACCTTGAAATCTGTTGTCTTCCCTTGCACTATTAGGTTCCTCTTCTCTTGAATCAAGACGTCATCTTGAGAATTTGCAATGTCTTCAAGTAGTCCACTCGAAATCTTAATCATTCCGAATCTCAAAATTCCCGGTGCAAACTCTACGTTCAAGTGTAGGTCTCTAAAAGCTTCCCACAACTCTTGTTGTCTTGCCATAATTATTGAAGACACTAATACACTTCTTCTACTCAACGCATCAGCCACTACATTGGCCTTCCCAGGGTGGTACTGCAGTGTGAAATCAAAATCCTTGAGAGTCTCCATCCATCTTCTCTGACACATGTTAAATTCCTTCTGATCAAACAAATATTTGAAACTTTTATGGTCACTGAACACGATGAATGTGCACCCATATAAATAGTGCCTCCAGATCTTCAATGCAGAAACAACAACAGCAAGCTCCAAATCATGAGTAGGATAGTTTCTCTCATGAATCTTCAATTGCCTTGAGGCATAAGCTACAACTGTCTTGTGTTGCATCAGAACACATCCCAACCCTTGGTAAGACGCATCACAATAAACTTCATAGGGTTCATCTGATTTCGGTAACACCAACACTGGTGAGGTCGTCAATTTTGTCTTCAGTAACTGAAAATTTTCCTCACACTTCTCCGTTCATGCGAACGGTTGATCTTTTTTGGTAAGTTGTGTCAATGGGGTCACAATCTTAGCAAAACCTTCAATAAATCTCCTGTAGTATCCTGCCAGTCCTACAAAACTTCGTATGTTAGTGACGGTCTGAGGCTGTTTCCAGGCAAGAACCGCCTCAATCTTAGCCGGATCTACAACAATTCCTTCCTTGGTTATCACATGTCCCAAGAAATTCACTTTTTCTAGCCAAAATTCACACTTCGACAGATTGGCATACAATTGCTTCTCACGTAAAATCTCAAGAACTTGACGTAAATGTTCTCCATGCTCTTCTTCAGTTTTTGAATAAATTAATATATCATCAATGAACACCACAACAAATTTATCAAGGAATGGACTAATGATTCTGTTCATGTAGTCCATGAAAATTGCTGGTGCATTGGTAACTCCAAACGGCATAACCAGATATCCATAATGCCCATAATGGGTTCTGAAAGCGGTTTTCTGAATATCTCCTTCCCTTACTCGAATCTGATGGTAACCCGACTTCATGTCAATCTTCGAAAATATGCGGCCCCTCTCAATTGATCCATCAAATCATTGATGCGTGGCAAAGGGTAACGATTCTTAATAGTTGCCTTATTAAGCTGTCTATAATCTACACATAAGCGTGAGCTTCCATCCTTCTTCTTAACTAGCAAAACTGGAGTTCCCCATGGCGATACGCTTGGTCTAATAAATTTCCTTTTCAACAAATCTTCAATTTGGCCCTTGAGCTCATTTAATTCCAATGGTGACATTCGGTACGGCGCAATGGAAATTGGTCCGATTCCGGGGTGCAAATCAATGAAAAATTCCACTTCTCTTATGGGTGGCAGTCCTGGGATTTCCGTTAGAAATACATCCCGGTACTCATTGACAAGCATCACATCTTCTATGTTCATATTTATCTTTGCCTCCACATGGGCCAGAGACAAAAACTCATGAGTCCCTTCACTTAGCGACACTTGGAGTTTGTTAGCGGCTAAATACTTAACAACTCCTGGTTCGGGGAAAAGAACTAATTTGTGAGCACAGTCTAAGATCACATAATGATACGACATCCAATCCATACCGAGGATGACCTCGAGCGATTGTAGAGGTAAACAAATCAAATTAACCAAGAAATCTCTATTCTGAATAGTTATTTGACAATGTAAACATGCCGAATTTACTGTCAAAGTCTTAGCAGGCGTGGAAACAACCAAATCAAAAGGTAAAGCAGACACATATAACTTCAAACGATTCACACATTCCATAGCAATGAAGGAATGGGTTGCCCCCGAGTCAAAAAGTGCAGTTAGAGTGTTACCTGCAATCTCACAGTCACGTTGAATCAGATTGTCAGATGGATTCCCATCTTCAGCACTCACACAATAAATGCGTCCTCTAGCTACAAGGCGAGTTGCCCTTGTTACATTCACTACGGGTTCCACCTTCGGGGCTCTGCAATCCCTTGCAAAGTGCCCTAGCTTCTGGCAATTATGGCACGTCGGTCTATTAGAGGTACATTCATTTGCATAATGTCCCTCTTCCCCACATCGGAAACATCAAACCACTCGTCCCAATTGTCTCTCGAAATTCTTGTTCCCTAGACGATTCTGCCTACCGTTGTTATTCTGTGGCCGATTATATGGTTTTGCAACTTGCTTCCCCTTGTTATTCTGATAATTGACCCGACTAGGCCCACCTGCACTAAAATTCCCTCCACAGCTAGCCCTCTTATTCCTCATATCCTCAACTTCCCTACACTTTTCCACAAGAACTTGGAAACGTTGAATTCCCAAGGGCAAGACAGAGTCTTGAATCTCATACTTTAGTCCGTCTTGGAAACGATGACACATGAAGGGTTCATCAATCTCTTCACGGAAAAACCTAAAATGTCTTGATAGCGATTCAAACTTAGCAGCATATTTGCCCAAGGTCATGTCCCCTTGATGCAGTTTCAGGAAATCATCGCCCAACTTAGTCATGGTACTCATCGGGAAGTATTTGTCTAAAAAATTCCTTTTGAATGATTCCCAGTTCACCTCCTCGTGAGCTGATCTCATCAACAATCTTGCACTCCTCCACCAATACTCAGCATCCCCTAATAGCATATAAGTGGCATAGTTGACCTTCACTACCGTTTGACAGTTAATCATTTCGAAGATCTTCTCCACTTGTTGGATCCATTGATCCGCCTTCTCCGAATTCTCATCCCCCTTAAACTTGGGAGGATTGTAATGCCGGAAGTCTTCTAGCCCTCTTGACTCTGCAGCACGAATCTCTCTTTCCCTCTTTTCGAGATGACGTTGAGTTTCGGCAGCAGTCTGCGCAGCAACATAAGCAACCATGTTATTCATAGCCTCCGCCATTCGATCATCTCTATTAGCATTGGCTCTCGGAGCGTCATCCCTTCTTGGCGGCATGGTTTTCCTATAAAACCATCATCAAGTAGAGTCTTAACACTACTTCAATAATTCCAAAAATAACTTCCGACCACATTAGCACATAATAATTATTCTGAACTTGACAACTCAAACCACCTAAACCGACACATGATCAGACAACAACTCCTAACCTTCCATATAGAACTAAAGGTTCCACAGCCCCCAAAGAAAACCAAACCAAGGCTCTGATACCACAATGTAACACCCCGTTTTTCAAAGCGAGGGTGTATTTTTTTTTTAAAAAGAAATTAAAATAAAATAGAGAAATAAATAAGGTAACACCTTTGGATAAATAATTAATTCATTATAATTTACAAGCAGCGGAAAAAGTTCTCAAAATATGAATTCAAAATATTTACATAACAAAAGTAGTACAGTCTTCCAGTTTAAAAATAAAAGCAACCAAAAAGAATGACATATGTTCTCTCTGTGTCAACCTAGTCTGATCATTTTACAAAACAACTAAACACCCTGAGTGATCTCCACGCGCCCCGTGAGATCCTCCTAACATAGCTTCAATCAAGCATTCCCATCTACATTCCCATCCGTAGGGTACGAACCGGTAGGATCATCCTGGCTCTCATATGAGGGCAAAGCCCAGATTTCCACAATAGTTGTAAAGGGTCACCAACCGAAATTAACAATTAACACATAAGATTTAAGTTTTTAAATGCACAACATATCCTCTCAACTAAGCATGCACCTTAAAAGGATTTCCATATGCTAAAAGTTCATATAATGCTTGCCAAATGTAAATGAAATCAAATAGAGTTCTCAATCCATCAAGTAATACATAACTGAACAAAACATTGATAAATTAATTGAGCAATCAATTATCAAACTCAAAATAAGGTTTCCCACTGAGCTAATCGATTGGGTAAATCGATTTCCTAAATGTTTTGAGTGAAAATTGAACTCTGGACTTGCATCAATCGATTGGGGCAATCGATTTTGAGAAGGATTGAGCCACTGTATTGGCCAAATCGTTTGGGCAAATCAATTTCGTGAAAGACAGAGCCCCTGTAATGAATCTAATCGATTGGGCAAATCGATTTCGTGAAAGATAGAGCCCCTGTAATGAATCCAATCGATTGGGAAAATCGATTTCGTGAAAGACAGAGCCCATATAATGAATCCAATCGATTTGCTAAATTGATTTCTGTAGTGGTTTTGAAAAAGCACATTACCAAATCGATTGGGTAAATCGATTTCCCTTTAAATTCTTTCAAAAATACATAAACTAACTCAATCATATTCAAACACAACTCCAAATCTTAACACTTAGCAATTTCCACACAAACACCACGACAATTGGGTTTCGAAATAGTTTTACCATCCATCACACTTACATTTATATTCCTTTTTCCTTCCTTTATATTTCTTTTCTTTCTTTTTCCTTCATTTCCTTTTCTTTATATATAAACATATATATATATATATATATATATATATATTATAATTAACAAATATCTCAAAATCTTTAGATATTTATTAAATTACCCTTTCACCCATAACGCCTTAAACTATTCGTAAAAGATTCACCACAGTAAATTTAATTTATTCATCGTCGAGTAATTCTAATCGGGCGTCAAAATATCATTTTGGTCATATAAACTCCAAAATATTAATAACTTTGGCTAAAAAGCCTCCGAGTTCAATACCAAAAATACACCAAAATACATAAAGTACACTTTAAAATTATGGGTCTTACAATGATCAGTCCCTAAATTTGTCAATAAATAGCCAACAACCATGATAGTGGCTTAGACTATCTTAACCGAACTGTAGTAGCGCTCCTTGCAACTTATAACTGAGGTTATCTTAATGTACAAGCAGTCAACAATCTTCTCAAAGTCCATTGAGTTTCCCTTATTTTCCTATAACTTTGATCCTGTCGACGAAGTAAAATATCCCATACTTATGTCACGTAATCTCATTTGCATCCACTTGGTACGAAACATCCATTTGGTATCAAACTGAAACACTTAGAATGACCCCAACACACTGAGCACCGAACAATCACTACATCCGAGAACTCCTAAATTTCTCACTGGTCCACAAATCCTCGATTTTTCTTAAGTCGTACAACTACGTCAAACTATAGTGTTCTTATAAGTATGTTATTCCAGTTATAAATTTAATAATCCAATCTCCATATATGCTTGGTGATCAAAGCTTCCTCAAATATTTTCGAAATCATGCCAAAGACTATACTATTTAGGACACACAAACTTCCTTTCAGTTTAGTACTTCATTTCAAGAGTCACGTTTTCCATTAAAATCCAACTTGAATTTAATTCACAGATCAAGGTCTACATTTGTCTCATGCCTAACACCTCAAATTCACGCTTCACTAGAAAATCTCTTACATACTTCACAATTATGCACAAACTCAAATTAATTATGCTTCCTCTACTGCCAACATTCATTCTGATACTTCTTAATTTCGTTGTGTCCATCATTTGCAACTTGATGATTATCCTTTCATTATGACAGGACAACCGCATTGTATTCACTCCATCACTTTTCCATTTACACAAACCTTAAATTTCTACCTCGAACCATGATACATCTTCATTATAGTGATTCCAATAAATCAAGGCTTACTAATTCCTACCAAACTTTTCCATTTCATGTTCAATTGTTTCCTATCAAACAAACATTTAACTCCTTTGATTGAAGAACACAATAACAATCCCCATGACATGCACTCAAGTAATGTCTTTATATCTTGGCATACCTTTATAATAACAATGTCTGAATTTCTAGGTGAGATAATTCCTTTCATGAATCTTTAATTGTCATAAGCTACATCTCTATGTGCTGCTCCAACAATTTTCTTGGTACATTTTCCAATTTTTGGTTCACTCGCTGAGTTGTTATTCCTTCTCAACCTTCACCGAGATACAAACTGAAAGAATCCTAACAATCGAACGTCCTAAATAATTACTTCTCAAACGTTTTCTAAGAAATAATTATCTATTATTTTTTTTTTAGTAAAATATCTCAAAAACCCACATGTCTTCCTTCGTCCATCTAGTTACTGAAATGATCACTTCAAATCTTCACGCTTGACTTCCCAAGACCAACAACTAAACCATAAATCAGTTGTTACATTTCTTCTTTTTCACTTTTTATCATTGAATAATATTCTAAACTATGATCCTTGAAATCTCCAAACACTTCCATCCTTAACATGAATTATTTATCACTTGCCTGTCTCAACTCCTTCGATTATGAAAGTTTTAAGCATCACTTGGTCCTCCCTCCAACCTTGCGAGATTTTAAATCATCAGCTAAAAATCAACCATCTTAGGGTCCCAAATCAAATCTCGAATAATCCTTCAGTGCTATCAAAATATTAACATCCTCTTAGTAATTACCATCCTATAATAGACTCTAAAACTTATATTACCGCAATCTCAAGTATTCACGTACTCGATTACTTCAAATTCCACTTAATGGTAACATAGAGTTCAATACATCAACGCTTAACTCATTAGGTTTTACTGAACATCACTCAAAATTCACACTTACGTGTCTATAGATTCATCCAATATTACTATCCCTACTTAATAATCCAAGTTACGAATCTAGTCTAACTCGAATGCTCGACTTTTCCCCTCAAGGTATCGACAATTCCTCAAAACGTATTTTATCTATCCAAAGGACTATTCACTCCTAATATGCAATGCTCCCTTAACTTCACTACCAGTCTCTTTCATTGACACCTATGCACCAAATGTTATTCCAAATGGAAGCCTTATCTTCTCAACAATTCCGTGATGTTTGTAACACACTAAATTTAATAATAAACTATTTTATTTATTAAATATGATTTTAAATAATTAATTTGATGCTAAAATTATTTTGGAATATATATTGATAAATTTTGTGAGTAAATTCTGTTATATGAATGCTTTCTATGATGTGTTGGTTTGATAGATATTATACTTAATGAGCAATATAAATAATAAATATTTTATTTTTTTATTTTGTATATTTTTCTAAAAATAATAGTATTTTAATGTAATATATATTTTAAAGAAAAAGATTTTATGCGATTTTACGTGTGTATACATGTACCCAATTAATGTAATACTTTTTTGGGCGCTTGACTTATGTTAAGTATGCAGATAGTTATATTTCAATTATTTATAACTATTTTCTATTTTTAGTTATTTCTTTTATAAATAATTATCTTGATATAGAATTGATATTGTGTTTGATTTTGTTTATTTGTAAATACTTGTTATGGTATTGTGATTTTATATATATTTATTATGATTTAGTAATTAATATAAAATATTGATGTTATATTTATTTATTTTATAATTTTGACTATTTTCTAATGTGATGGTATTATTATAATGTGAGTATTTTGAGAAATAAGTATAATTGTAGAGATTATTTTGAATGTGAGAGTTTTGATTATTAGTAATATGTTTTTTTTATATTGATTATTTTAATTATTCTAGTTTATAAAATATTAGTAATATTTGAAAAACTAAATGGTGTTTGGAGGAATATTAAAAAAGAGATTAAATAATTGTTAGTTTATTTTAACAAAATAAAAATAATAATAGTAAAATATAAATAAAGAGACCAATGGGTTTGACTCTATGAACCCTAATTGTTAATAAAATAAAACAAACAAAATAATGGAAGGGAGTTGGAAGGGCCACCGTAGAACCAAAGAGTAAACACAACAACAACCTATCGTTTGAAGGACAAAAAGTCAAAGAACAAATATTGTTTGCTCGTGGAATTGTACTCGTGTCTAAAAGCGTCAAAATAAGGTAAGGGTTGAGAGAGCGTTTGAATTCATGAGTATAATATATTGTGATGATAGTGATGTTATAAAATTGTGACGAGTTTATACGATGATCATGATTATTTATGACTAATGATATTATAAAATTGTGATGAAAATATTGAAGTACCCCATACTTGATGAGATAGTGATTATTCTTAACAGGGGGGAAAATAAATATTGTGAATTGTGAAGTGGAGATTATTTTGTCATCATATAGGTAGGGCCTGACAAGCCTAGTGATTCTGGGGAAGTACAACTGAATGAGCCTGATCGTGGCGGTCTGCTGTCGAGCCTTAAGGCAAGATTGTTAGACCTTGGAGGTATTCCGGTGGGGAATTCCTAGGTGACTTGGAGGTAGCACTCCAAATGTCGGGAGCTACCATGCAACACACGTTTACCTCAACTGTCACGTATATGTGTCTCGGGTTTTGAGTTGAGGGTATCTATGAGGACAAGGCCAATTTGAAATGTTCGTCCACAGGGATTGTGGCATAGTATCATGGCCTCCTAACCAAGTACATCAAAGTTAGAATGGTACCACATTGTGAAGTAGAGTCTAAGCTCATGCATAGCATTGCATTTCCTTGTGATTGTTTTGTTGTGATTGATGTGTTTCAAAGGTAATAATAATTAGATGATTTGATGCATATTATAATGAGATGATTATTTTACTTGAGTGACTTTGATGCTATAATATGATACTATTTAATTAAATATTTTGATATATCGTAAAGTGATTATGATACGGTTCTATTATGATTGTTTGCGTGTTCTTCTTACTCATATTATACTATTAACATGATTTCAAAACTCACCTCCTTCGTTGTTTGTGTTTGACTGGCTGGGCCCTGCGTTTGGGAAATCGCAGTTATTACAGGTTAATGAGTCTTGAAGTTCAAGTTTGGGAGGAACCCCGCTCTGATAGGTGATACTGGGAATAAGGGTTTTAATTTGTATTTTACTTATTTAATTTGAATCAAATTTTTGTATGAAAACCTTAGAAGTACTAGTAAGTTTTTAGAATTAAATCAAGTAATTATACTTAAATCAAGTTCATTGAGATTAAATTGTTTTATTTGAGTAATAAAATTTGAATTGTTACATGTGTACTTTGAGAAACGTGATATCCTAAATTAGTTACAAAAGTTTTTATTTTCTTGAAAATATAATTTTATTTATCCGCTGCAAATTTTATAGGAATATGATATAAATTATTATATATATTATTTTGGGATTTAGGGTGTCACATTAGTGGTATCAGAGCAGGTCTGTCCAATCAGGCCGAGTGGGTCGAATGTCAGTCATGTCAATTATGTTTTTTTGTGTAGTAATTATTTTCACTATGATTGTTTTCCCGTTATATTATTGTGTTAAGTGTTATATGCTTTTGGTATTATTATACATATTTTTGAGATTACTAATTAAGTGTTTAATATTTGCTTCCTTTAATTGTGTTATGAATTCTACATTCCTACCTAAATGAGTAAATAAAACATGAAATTACTTGTTAAGATTTGAGTTAGCTTTTATTGTTAACAAGATTATGTTAGTTACTTGTTGCTTATTGTTTGTCTTTTGAACTATGATTTTTGCGCTCTTGTTTTATATGAATAGTTGAAAGTAATAATTTTGATTGACCAGCTGTATGTTTCAAGTTACTAATCTCATTCAGGTAATCTTAGTTATCAAATGTCATACCTCACTAGCTAGTTGTTTTAAAGCTCGACTTTCACCCTTAATCAATTTAAAATATTTAGTTTTGATATGTATTTGTTTAAAGTGTTTGATCTAATAACTAATTGATTGAAACATTAATTTCCGTATGGATTATATGTTTAAAACTTCAAGTATTGACTTTTACTAGGTACAAATTATTATTATTATTATGTTGAAACTCAATTTAGAGAAAAAAAGATATTTCGTTCTAAACTTTGAGTTAGATAGGAAATATGTCTCTTACGTTTAAAGTTTTAATTTTGACTATAAATTTATTATTTTTATTTTATGTTGGTTTATGTTAAAAAAAAATTGATTTTAAATTATGAATGTTAACTTTAAATCACTTGAAAGTGTTGACGGTTGTATCTAGATGAGTAGAGTTTTGATATTGATTTTGAAAACAATTTAGAATGTTCGTCATGATTTAGATAGTATGAAATTCATATTATTAGAAATATTAATTCATGAAAATTAGAGGTTGGTAGAATTTATAATTTAAAAAAAAAATTGAAGGAGTTAAAGTTTATTTATTTTGTATGATAAAACTAACTATTGTTTGAATTACTCTTTTTTATTTTAAAGAAAAAGAAATTAAATTGAGTGAGTTTTTGTTGATTTACAAAATAACAATAATTCTATGCTACTGATTTTATTTAATGTTTAAAACACCTTAAAACTTACATTATGTTTTAGTTTAGCTTGTTTTTTTAAAAAAAAAAAAAAATTGAAAAGAGTTGTTGTTTAGGGGGCTAGTGTGAATATTGAATCGTGAGGGTGTTGGGATATTTATTTGAAATGATTGATTTTTCTGATTATGATATTATGAACCCATTAGAGTTTGACTGGATGATAGAGTTTTAGAGTTTAAGAACTCTTCAGTGATTTACAATAGTACTAATGATAAAATGTCTACTAATTGAGAAAGAGAAAGAAAAAAAATTATTAATATTATTATTATTATTATTATTTTTATTTTATTGAAAATATAATTTTAATTATCCGCTGCATGTCTTATAGGAATATGATAAAAATTATTATATATATTATTTTGGGATTTAGGGTGTCACACTAGTGGTATCAGAGGAGGTCTGTCCAATCAGGCCGAGTGGGTCGAATGTCGATTCAATGTTAGTCGAATGTCAGTCGTGTCAATTGTGTTTTCTTTTGTAGTAATTATTTTCACGATGATTGTTTTCACGTTATATTATTGTGTTTAGTGTTAGATGCTTTTGATATTATTATATATCTTTTTGAGATCACTAATTAAGTGTTTAATATTTGGTTCCTCTAATTGTGTTATGAATTCTACATTCCTACCTAAATGAGTAAATAAAACATGAAATTACTTGTTAACATTTGAGTTAGCTTTTATTGTTAACAAGATTATGTTAGTTACTTGTTGCTTATTGTTTGTCTTTTGAACTATGATTTTGCGCTCTTGTTTAATATGAATAGTTGAAAGTAATAATTTTGATAACCAGCTGTATGTTTCAAGTTACTAATCTCATTCAGGTAATCTTAGTTATCAAATGTCATACCTCACTAGTTACTTGTTTTAAAGATCGACTTTGACCCTTAATTAATTTAAAATATTTAGTTTTGATATGTATTTGTTTAAAGTGTTTGATCTAATAACTAATTGATTGAAACATTAATTTCCGTATGGATTATATGTTTAAAACTTAGTATTGACTTTTACTAGGTACAAATTATTATTATTATGTTGAAACTCAATTTAGAGAAAAAAAGATATTTCATTCTAAACTTTGAGTTAGATAGGAAATATGTCTCTTACGTTTAAAGTTTTTATTTTGATTATAAATTTATTGTTTTTATTTTATGTTGGTTTATGTTAAAAAAAAATTGATTTTAAATTATGAATGTTAACTTTAAATCACTTGAAAGTGTTGACGGTTGTATCTATATGAGTAGACTTTTGATATTGATTTTGAAAATAATTTAGAATGTTCGTCATGATTTAGATAGTATGAAATTCATATTATTAAAAATATTAATTCTTGAATATTAGAGGTTGGTAGAATTTATAATTTAAAAAAAAAAATTGAAGGAGTTAAAGTTTATTTATTTTGTATGATAAAACTAACTTCTGTTTGAATTACTCTTGATTATTTTAAAGAAAAAGAAATTAAATTGAGTGAGTTTTTGTTGATTTACAAAATAACAATAATTCTATGCTACTGATTTTATTTAATGTTTAAAACACCTTAAAACTTACATTATGTTTTAGTTTAGCTTGTTTTTTTAAAAAAAAAAATTGAAAAGAGTAAACACAACAACAACCTATCGTTTGACACTGGAAAGCCAAAACTGTGTATACCTGTACCCAATTAATGTAATACTTTTTTGGGCGCTTGACTTATGTTAAGTATGCAGATAGTTATTTCAATTATTTATAACTATTTTCTATTTTTAGTTATTTCTTTTATAAATAATCATCTTGATATAGAATTGATATAGTGTTTGATTTCGTTTATTTTTAAATACTTGTTATCATATTGTGATTTTATATATATTTATTATGATTTAGTAATTAATATAAAATATTAATGTTATATTTATTTATTTTATAATTTTGACTATTTTCTAATGTGATGGTATTATTATAATGTGAGTATTTTGAGAAATAAGTATAATTGTAGAGATTATTTTGAATGCGAGAGTTTTGATTATTAGTAATATGTTTTTTTTATATTGATTATTTTAATTACTATAGTTTATAAAATATTAGTAATATTTGGAAAACTAAATGGTGTTTGGAGGAATATTAAAAAAGAGATTAAATAATTGTTAGTTTATTTTAACAAAATAAAAATAATAATAGTAAAATATAAATAAAGAGACCAATGGGTTTGACTCTATGAACCCTAATTGTTAATAAAATAAAACAAACAAAATAATGGAAGGGAGTTGGAAGGGCCACCGTAGAACCAAAGAGTAAACACAACAACAACCTATCGTTTGAAGGACAAAAAGTCAAAGAACAAATATTGTTTGCTCGTGGAATTGTACTCGTGTCTAAAAGCGTCAAAATAAGGTAAGGGTTGAGAGAGCGTTTGAATTCATGAGTATAATATATTGTGATGATAGTGATGTTATAAAATTGTGACGAGTTTATACGATGATCATGATTATTTATGACTAATGATATTATAAAATTGTGATGAAAATATTGAAGTACCCCATACTTGATGAGATAGTGATTATTCTTAACAGGGGGGAAAATAAATATTGTGAATTGTGAAGTGGAGATTATTTTGTCATCATATAGGTAGGGCCTGACAAGCCTAGTGATTCTGGGGAAGTACAACTGAATGAGCCTGATCGTGGCGGTCTGCTGTCGAGCCTTAAGGCAAGATTGTTAGACCTTGGAGGTATTCCGGTGGGGAATTCCTAGGTGACTTGGAGGTAGCACTCCAAATGTCGGGAGCTACCATGCAACACACGTTTACCTCAACTGTCACGTATATGTGTCTCGGGTTTTGAGTTGAGGGTATCTATGAGGACAAGGCCAATTTGAAATGTTCGTCCACAGGGATTGTGGCATAGTATCATGGCCTCCTAACCAAGTACATCAAAGTTAGAATGGTACCACATTGTGAAGTAGAGTCTAAGCTCATGCATAGCATTGCATTTCCTTGTGATTGTTTTGTTGTGATTGATGTGTTTCAAAGGTAATAATAAATAAATGATTTGATGCATATTATAATGAGATGATTATTTTACTTGAGTGACTTTGATGCTATAATATGATAATATTTAATTTGATATATCGTAAAGTGATTATGATACAGTTCTATTATGATTGTTTGCGTGTTCTTCTTACTCATATTATATTATTAACATGATTTCAAGACTCACCTCCTTCGTTGTTTGTGTTTGACTGGCTGGGCCCTGCGTTTGCGAAATCGCAGTTATTACAGGTTAATGAGTCTTGAAGTTCAAGTTTGGGAGGAACCCCGCTCTGATAGGTGATACCGGGAATAAGGGTTTTAATTTGTATTTTACTTATTTAATTTGAATCAAATTTTTGTATGAAAATCTTAGAAGTACTAGTAAGTTTTTAGAATTAAATCAAGTAATTATACTTAAATCAAGTTCATTAAGATTAAATTGTTTTATTTGAGTAATAAAATTTGAATTGTTGCATGTGTACTTTGAGAAACGTGTATCCTAAATTAGTTACAAAAGTTTTTATTTTATTGAAAATATAATTTAATTATCCGCTGCAAGTCTTATAGGAATATGATATAAATTATTATATATATTATTTTGGGATTTAGGGTGTCACAATGTTCACATCTCTTTGACAATTGTCAAACTTCATCCAGACTCATCCTGAAATCTACCAGGGAAAACATCTAATACTTTTCTTACCGAAAGTCCTCCACTTAGATCTTTACTTGAAATCCCTCATTAGTCTAATGTTAATCCATCCATACTCATCATCTTCGAGTTAACATCAACACATAGCTTATGTGTCCTTGGAACCATTTCTTAAATTCCATGCCGTCATGACTTGCTTCAACTCTGCCTAATACTCCGTCATCTCGAAGATCTTTTCCATTTCTTGAATCTACTAATCAACTCTTTTCCCGAGTCCTCATCACCCTTGAACTTTGGAGGATGGTAACGACTAAAATATTCTAACCCTCTTAATCTTAAGAGCACAAATCTCTCTTTTCCTCTTCTCAAAATCCCGCAGAGTCTTTGCAGCTGTTTGTGCAACAACAAAACATCCATGTTATTTGTAGCTTCAACCATTTGATCATCCCTACTGACGTTCATCCTTGCAACGTCGTTCCCTCTTAGAGGTAATGTTTCCGAAAAACCAATAACAAGAAGAAGTGTTAACACCACTTCGAATAATTCTAAAACTAAGTTTTGAATATATCAACACATAACAACTACCCCTGATCTGATAACTCAGACCAATTACCCCGATGCATGATCAGACAACAACTCCTAACCTCCAATCTAGAACCTAAGGTTCCACAGCCCCCAAAGAAAACCAAACCAAAGCTCTGATACCACAATGTAACACCCCGTTTTTCAAAGCAAGGGTGTATTTTTTTTTCAAAAGAAATTAAAATAAAACAGAGAAATAAATAAGGTAAAAACCTTTGGATACATATTTAAGTCCTTATACTTTACAAACAGCGGAAAAGTTTTTCAAAATACAAATCCAAAGCATGTCATGATGCCAATATTAGTACATGTACATTCTTCCAATTTAAAATAAAAGCAGCCCAAAAGAAAGACATCTGTGTCCTGGATGACAACCTAATCTGATCATTCTATACATAACAAAAAACTATACGCCCTGAGTAATCTCCACGCGCCCCGTGAGATTCTCCTAACATAGCTCCCCTCAAGCACTCCCATCCACATTCCCATATGTAGGGTACGAACCGGTAGGATCATCCTGAATCTCATCTGAGGGAAAAGCCCAGATTTCCAGAATAGTTGTAAAAGATCACCAACCGAAATTAACAGTTAACACATAACATTTAAGTTTTTAAATGCATAAATTATCATCTCAACTAAGCACCCTAAAAAGATTTTTCATATGCGAAAAGTTCATATAATGCTTGCCAAATAAAATTGAAATCAAAATAAAGTTCTCAATCCATCAAGTAATACATAACTGACCAAAACATTGATAAATCAATTGAGCAATCGATTATCTAACTCAAAATAAGAATTTCCACTGAGCCAATCGATTGGGAAATCGATTGAATGGATAACTGAGCCCCTGTATTTAAGCCAATCTGTAAGACCCGTAATTTTAAATCCTAAGTTATACAATTTTAGGGTATTTTGTGTTAAATTGCTTAGGCTTTTAACCCAGTTTTCAGTATTTAGTGAGTTAAAGGCCGAAAATATATTTTTGGAAATTCAATAAAAATTATTTGTCGAAGAATAATTTATTTAGATTACGAAGAATACAATTCCGGACAGTTAGTTAAAAATATCACTCGTTGCTGAAATAAGTTGCGACGAGAATAGAGATTTTATTAAATTAGATGAATGAAGTGAGGTGTGTAAGAGTTGGTAGATATTCGTTTGAGTTTGGTTTTAAATATAATATAAATGTATATATATATATATATTATTATAAGTATATATATATATATATTAATACAAGTTATATATATATATGTGTGGTTAGTAAGGAAAAGAAGAAAAGAAACATAAACAGAGGAAAACCAAAACGTTTCCTCCTTGCCTCGCGAAACCATGCTCGTCCTTCCTCCTTCTTTATTTTTCTTTGCTTCCATTTCTTCAAGAATAGAAACCCAAGGCTTAGTGGGTAAGATAGCAAGGATTTCTCAGCTTCATACTTCCTTGTTGTTTCGAAAACGAAGAAAAATGGTGTTAGGGATTTCAAAACCGTCAAACACAAACCTTCCCGTTTCACCTAGATGTAAGCTTCGTTTTGCAAAGAGATAGAAGGGAAAGTTGCTCACTACCACGCTACGGTGCTAGGGGACCAACTTTGGAAGCGGCATTGCGAGCGGCGATTTCACTGGATTTGCTTGCGGTACTGTAATCGCACGTTAAAGCTAACGTGAAGGTAAGGGCTCCTTCCAAACTTTTAGTTTGCATTTAGGGACTTACTTGTGGTTGTGTGGAAAAGAATTTGGTTAGGGTTAAAGTAATGTTTTGTGGAGAATGAATTTTAAACCCATTTATGTATGATTTCGAATATATGAAACTTGTTGTATTTGAGTGATGGATTGTGTTGATTTGTGTCGTCGTATTCGGCGTGTTCATACTTTATGTTTGTTGATTGATGTGAATTGGTGTGAATCGTGGATTGAATTTGATAACATGTTTGAGATGTGTTTTGTGTGGTTTGTGTGGAAAAATGATTTGGTGTGAATTATGGATTGAATGTGAAAGTATGTTTGGGTTTGTTTTGTGTGGAATTTGAAAACCATTAAGTTAAAAGAGTGTTAAGAAGGGGGAATCTCTTAATGTATCATTTACTTAATGTGAGTTTGTGAAAATCTTTTAAGTTAAATGAGAATTAAGAATAGGGAATCTCTTATTGTCTCATTTACTTAATGTTTTTTGAAAATCATTTAAGTTAACTGGGTGTTAAGAATGGGGAATCTCTTAATGTCTTAGTTACTTAATGTTGTTTGAAAGTCGTTTAAGTTAACTGAGCGTTAAGAATGGGGAATCTCATAATGTCTTGGTTACTTAATGTTTGTTTTTGAAAATCGTTTCAGTGAAATGAGTATTAAGAATGGGGAATTTCTTAATGACTTGTTTACTGAATGTTTTTTTGTGAAAATCGTTTAAGTTAAAAGAGTATTAAGAATGGGGAATCTCTTAATATTTCTGTTTGCTTAATGTGTGTTTTGTTTTTGAAAATCATTAAGTCAAATGAGTATTAAGAATGGGGAATCTCTTAATATCTGCATTTACTTAATGTTGTCGTAAAAATGATTTTGTGGAGAAATGAATTGTCGTGTTTTGACGTGAATAGTGTAATAAATTTGTGAATATGTTTGAGTTTGCTTTGTGTGGAATTGGAAAACCATTAAGTTAAACAAGTATTAAGAATGGGGAATCTCTTAATGTCTTGTTTACTTAATGTGTGTTTGTTGGTGAAAATCGTTTAAGTTAAATAGGAATTAAGAATGGGGAATCGCTTAATGTCTCGTTTACTTAATATTTGTTTTAAAAATCGTTTAAGTTAAATAAGTATTAAGAATGGGGAATCTCTTAATGACTTATTTACTTAATGTTGTTTTGAAAATCGTTTAAGTTAACTCGGCATTAAGAATGGGGAATCTCTTAATGTCTTGGTTACTTAATGTTGTTTTGAAAGTTGTTTAAGTTAACTGGGCGTTAAGAATGGGGAATCTCTTAATGTCTTGGTTACTTATTGTTTGTTTTGGCAAATCGTGCTGACCCGTGATAGGTGGCACCTCGGTAAATTGTACTGACCCGTGATAGGTGGTACGTTTACGATTTACGTTTGGTAAATCATGTTGACCCGTGATAGGTGGCACCTCGGTAAACTGTATTGACCCGTGATAGGTGGTACGTTTACGATTTACGTTTGGTAAGTTGTGCTGACCCGTGATAGGTGGCACCTCGGTAAACAGTGCTGACCTGTGATAGGTGGTACGTTTACGACTTACGTTTCTTGGTGAATTGTGTTTGTCCGTGAGAGACTGCACAGGTGTTTGTCTGTGAGAGACTACACCCTGGTAAATTGTGTTTGTCCGTGAGAGACTGCACAGGGGTTTGTCCGTGAGACACTACGCCCTGGTGAATTGTGTTTGTTCGTGAGAGACTGCACAGGTGTTTGTCCGTGAGAGACTACACCCTGTTAAATTGTGAATGGTTGGTTCATTTTGTCCGTGTGGGTATTGTGTTATAAGTGTTAAGTGTTATGTTTTGGAATTTGGTGATAACATGTTTGATTGCAATACCATTTCGAAACTCATGATGTTGTAGTAATTGTGTTATAAGTGTTAAGTGTTATGTTTTGGAATTTGGTGATAGCATGTTTGATTTCAATACTATTTCGAAACTCATGTGCTAAGTGTTATGTTTTGGATTTGTGTATGAATGTGATTGAGTTAGTTTATGTATTTTTGGAAGAATATGCAGGGAAGTCGATTTCCCAATCGATTGGCATTAAGTCAGTGGCTCAGCTATGCTGTCAATCGGTTGCCCAATCAATTGCCCCATCGATTGAATTAAGCCCAGAGTTCAAACTTCACTAAAAACCTTCAGGAAATCGATTTGGAAGTCGATTGGCATTAAGTCAGTGGCTCAGCTATGCTGTCAATCGATTGGCATTAATACAGGGGCTCAATTATCCATTTAATCGATTTCCCAATCGATTGGCTTAGTGGAAATTCTTATTTTGAGTTAGATAATCGATTGCTCAATTAATTTATCAATGTTTTGTTCAGTTGTGTATTACTTGATGGATTGAGAACTCTATTTGATTTCATTTACATTTGGCAAGCATTGTATGAACTTTTAGCATATGGAAAATCCTTTTAAGGTGCATGCTAAGTTGAAAAGGTATTTTGTGCATTTAAAAACTTAAATGTTATGTGTTAATAGTTAATTTCAATTGGTGACCCTTTACAACTATTGTGGAAATCTGGGCTTTGCCCTCAGATGAGAGCCAGGACAATCCTACCGATTCGTACCCTACGGATGGGAATGCTTGATTGGAGCTATGTTAGGAGGATCCTACGGGGCGCGTGGAGATCACTCAGGGTGTATAGTTTTTGGTAGAATGATCAGATTAGGTTGACATGGAGGGATCATATGTCTCTCTTTTGATTTGTGATTATTTTTAAACTGGAAAACTGTGCCGCATTTTGATATGTAAATATTTTGGATTCATAATTCGAGAAACTTTTTCCGCTGCTTGTAAATTTTAATGACTTAATTATATATCCAAATGTTTTACCTCATTTATTTCTGTGCTTTATTTTAATTTCTTTTGAAAAAAAAAATACACCCTCGCTTTGAATTACGGGGTGTTACACAATCGATTTCCTGAAGGTTTTTAGTGAAATTTGAACTCTGGGCTTAATTCACACAACCACAAGTAAGTCCCTAAATGCAAACTAAAAGTTTGGAAGGAGCCCTTACCTTCACGTTAGCTTTAATGTGCGATTACGGCACCGTGAGTAAATCCGGTAAATTTTCCGCTTGCAACGCCGCTTCCGAAGGTGGTTCCCTAGCACCGTAGCATGGTAGTGAGCAACTTTCCCTTCTATCTCTTTGTGAAACGAAGCTTAGATCTAGATGAAACGGGGAGGTTTGTGTTTGACGGTTTTGAAATCCCTAACACCGTTTTCCTTCGTTTTCGAATCAAATAGGAAGAGTGAAGCTGAGAAAACCATGCTCTCTTACCCACTAATCCTTGGGTTTCTATTCTTGAAGCCAAAGAAAGAAAAAGAAATGGAAAAGAAAGGAGGAAGAGGGGCGATGGTTTGCAAAGATGGAAGGCAGCTTCCTCTGTTTCTTTCTTCCCTTCGTTTTCTCCTTTCTAACATATATATATCTATATCTTATAATAATAATATATATATATACTTATAATATATATATATATATATCTATATACATATATATATATATATATATTTATATTACTTAAAACCAAACTCAAACGAATATCTAACAACTCTTACACACCTCACTTCATTCACATCTCAATCTAATTTAATAAAAATATCTACTCTAGTCGCAACTCAATTGTCAAATACAATTTTCAGCAACCTGAGATATTTGGAACAAAACCGCCCAGAATTAAATTCTTCGAAACTTAAATAAATTATTCTTCGACAAATAATTTTAATCCAATTTCAAAAAATATATTTTCGGCCTTTAACTCACTAAATACCGAAAATTGGGTTAAAAGCCTAAGCAATTTAACACAAAATACCCTTAAATTGTATAACTTAGGATTTAAAATTACGGGTCTTACATTACAACCCCCCTTAAATTAGTTTCATCCTCGAAACTTAAAGTACGAGTAACAATCCACACTTGGTTTGTACCCGAATTCATCATATCAGTCACAACTTATTTCACCCGGCCTTCTCGAAAAAAGTGTTGTCTACCCCTTTTCATAAGGCGCTTAATAACTCTGCACCCATTCATTGTCAGTAAGGCTTGTTCGTTCCATTCAACATGGTTTTGTCTACTATCGACATGAGATTAAGGATGATCAGTCCCTCAATTTGTCAATAAATAGACAACAACCATGATAGTGGCTTAGACTATCTTAACCGAACTGTAGTAGCACTCCTTGCAACTTATAATTGAGGTTATCTTAATGTACAAGCAGTCAACAATCTTCTCAAAGTCCATTGAGTTTCCCTTATTTTCCTATAACTTTGATCCTGTCGACGAAGTAAAATATCCCAAACTTATGTCACGTAGTCTCATTTGCATCCACTTGGTACGAAACATCCATTTGGTATCAAACTGAAACACTTAGAATGACCCCAACACACTGAGCACTGAACAATCACTACATCCGAGAACTCCTAAATTTCTCCCTTGTCCACAAATCCTCGATTTTTCATAAGTCATACAACTACGTCAAACTATAGTGTTCTTATCAGTATGTTATTATAGCTATAAATTTAATAATCCAATCTCCACATATGCTTGGTGATCAAAGCTTCCTCAAATATTTTCGAAATCATGCCAAAGACTATACTATTTAGGACACACAAACTTCCTTTCAGTTTAGTACTTCATTTCAAGAGTCACGTTTTCCATTAAAATCCAACTTGAATTTAATTCACAGATCAAGGTCTACATTTGTCTCATGCCTAACACCTCAAATTCACGCTTCACTAGAAAATCTCTTACATACTTCACAATTATGCACAAACTCGAAATTAATTCTCCTACCTCTACTGCCAACATTCATTCCGATACTTCTTAATTTCGTTGTGTCCTTCATTTGCAACTTGATGATTATCCTTTCATTATGACAGGTCAACCGCATTGTATTCACTCCATCACTTTTCCATTTATACAAACGTTAAATTTCTACCTCGAACCTTGACACATCTTCATTATAGTGATTCCAATAAATCAAGGCTTACTAATTCCTACCAAACTTTTCCATTTCATGTTCAATTGTTTCCTATCAAACAAACATTTAACTCCTTTGATTGACGAACACAATAACAATCCCCATGACATGCACTCAAGTAATGTCTTTATATCTTGGCATACCTTTATAATAACAATGTCTAAATTTCTAGGTGAGATAATTCCTTTCCTGAATCTTTAATTGTCATAAGCTACATCTCTATGTGCCGCTCCAACAATTTTCTTGGTACATTTTCCAATTTTTGGTTCACTCATTGAGTTCTTATTCCTTCTCAACCTTCACCGAGATACAAACTGAAAGAATCCTAACAATCAAACGTCCTAAATAATTACTTCTCAAACGTTTTCTAAGAAATAATCATCTATTATTTTTTTTCCAGTAAAATATCTCAAAAGCCCACATGTCTTCCTTCGTCCATCTAGTTACTGAAATGATCACTTCAAATCTTCACGCTTGACTTCCCAAGACCAACAACTAAACCATAAATCAGTTGTTACATTTCTTCTTTTTCACTTTTTATCATTGAATAATATTCTAAAATATGATCCTCGAAATTTCCAAACACTTCCATCCTTAACATGAATTATTTATCACTTGCCTGTCTCAACTCCTTCGATTATGAAAGTTTTAAGCATCACTTGGTCCTCCCTCCAACCTTGCGAGATTTTAAATCATCAGCTAAAAATCAACCATCTTAGGGTCCCAAATCAAATCTCGAATAATCCTTCAGTCCTATCAAAATATTAACATCCTCTTAGTAATTTCCATCCTTTAATAGACTCTCAAACTTATATTACCGCAATATCAAGTATTCTCGTACTCGATTACTTCAAATTCCACTTAATGGTAACATAGAGTTCAATACATCAAGGCTTAACTCAATAGGTTTTACTGAACATCGCTCAAAATTCACACTTACGTGTCTATAGATTCATCCAATATTACTATCCATACTTAATAATCCAAGTTACGAATCTAGTCTAACTCGAATGCTCGACTTTTCCCGTCAAGGTATCGACAATTCCTCAAAACGTATTTTATCTATCCAAAGGTGTATTCACTCTTAATGTGCAACGCTCCCTTAACTTCACTACCAGTCTCTTTCATTAACAACTAAGCACCAAATGTTATTCCAAATGGAAGCCTTATCTTCTCAACAATTCCATGATGTTTGTACCACCCTAAATTTAATAATAAACTATGTTATTAATTAAATATGATTTTAAATAATTAATTTGATGTTAAAATTATTTTAGAATATATATTGATAAATTTTGTGAGTAAATTCTGTTATATGAATGCTTTCTATGATGTGTTGGTTTGATAGATATTATATTTAATGAGCAATATAAATAATAAATATTTTATTTTTTTATTTTGTATATTTTTCTAAAAATAATAGTATTTTAATGTAATATATATTTTAAAGAAAAAGATTTTATGCGATTTTACGTGTGTATACATGTACCCAATTAATGTAATACTTTTTTGGGCGCTTGACTTATGTTAAGTATGCAGATAATTATATTTCAATTATTTATAACTATTTTCTATTTTTAGTTATTTTCTTTTATAAATAATCATGTTGATATAGAATTGATATTGTGTTTGATTTCGTTTATTTTTAAATACTTGTTATGGTATTG
>JBBPBT010001310.1:2492634-2517546 GCA_037974875.1 Cicer bijugum | reverse complement strand
AAAAAAAAAATCGTAAGATTTATTAAGAAGTAACCCAAGGAAAAATTTGAAATTATAAAGAAAAATTATTTTTTGGTATTAAAAGATTAGTGATCATTTTTAAATAATTTAAGTGTTTGCAATCAAATTTTAGAGTATTGATTAACCACTAAAATAATTTATGTACTACGAGACTTATCTTAATTTTATGATTGTTATATTAACTTGGAGTAAAAAATAGTTGCATACTTTACCTACTAATTGAAAAATCTTTGTTTCAATCTTTTTTTAAATGATAAAAATTGATTAAAATAAAAGTTAATTAATTATTTATTTGTGATCAATTTGTAAATATTGAATCGGTATGAGAATATTCTACATCATGATGAAAATTGATGAATTAGTTGTATGCATGTATATGATTATGTAAATATGAAATTGTTTGTGTTTCAAGTGTTCTAATTTTTGGGAATAAGTGTATAGAGTTAGAGTAGTCAAGAGCATTTAAAAGTGGAATAGCTCTATATTTCTTTAATCGAATTATTGAGTATATATTGATGTAATTATTCTTTCTTTTGTTGTTGTAGCTAGTTATAAATTACAAATAAATTATTGTGAACGTGTAATTATGTGTGTTTTTAACTTTAAGTAAGGAGTAGGAGTTGTGGCGCCGCCTTCGCACTCCTAAACCACGTTAAAGATACTTTTAATTATTCATATTTGAATTTGAATGATTGCAGTTATAGTTCCTTAAGTTGTTGACTACATGAGTAGGAGGGATTAGCTACCCCGATGACTCATCGTCAATAAAAGTGACAACGATAACTCATTATTTTGTTAAAAGTACCTTTTAATTTTATTTTTAGATAATTATAAAATATGTTCATTGCTTATATCAATTGAATGAATTTAATTATTAAATATATGTTATTGGGAAATAGTAGACCCATCATTATTTTTTTCCTTGATTATATATATAATATGTTTTTATAGAGTAATTGATTGTAATTCTATTATAGTGTTATAAAGTTGTTAGATGTGTTTTATATTTTAAAAAGTTACTCTCTTTGTCAGACCTAAGTTAAATTTGTTAAATGTTTCGTGATATGATTTAGACTTTATTTTAAGGAGTAAAACTAGTAATATTTAGTATGAAAGAAAGAGTTGAAATTGACAACATACTTCAAATGTGTTTCATTTAACCAAACTAAATTAATTATGTTATTATTGACAAAATATATATGTTATGTTTTATATGTAAATTATAGTGAGTAACTATATGGTATTTTATTTCATAAATGAATAGTAAATGCTATAAGTATTTTATTTCATAATTGAATGATAAATGTTGTGTTTAATTGATTGATTTTGTCATGTTAGTCTATCATGCTTTGTTAGTTGATTTTCTACATGTTGTGCTTAATTGGAGATTGAATGCCTTAAATATATTTATAGACAAAGTTTGAATCTTGAGGGTGGTAAGTTAGATATTAGTTCACTTACCACAAATTTCGAGGACGAAATTCTTTAACAAGGGGAGAATTGTAATACCCTAAATTTAATAATAAACTATTTTTTTAATTAAATATGAATGCTTATAATACCACAAACTATTTTTTTAATTGTAATACCACAAACTATTTTTTTAATAAACTATTTGATGTTAAAATTATTTTAGAATATATATGGATAAATTTTGTGAGTAAATTATGTTATATGAATGCTTTCTATGATGTGTTGGTTTGATAGATATTATATTTAATGAGCAATATAAATAATAAATATTTTATTTTTTTATTTTGTATATTTTTCTAAAAATAATAGTATTTTAATGTAATGCTTTTTTGGGCGCTTGACTTATGTTAAGTATGCAGATAGTTATATTTCAATTATTTATAACTATTTTCTATTTTTAGTTATTTTCTTTTATAAATAATCATCTTGAGATAGAATTGATATTGTGTTTGATTTCGTTTATTTTTAAATACTTGTTATGGTATTGTGATTTTATATATATTTATTAAGATTTAGTAATTAATATAAAATATTAATGTTATATTTATTTATTTTATAATTTTTACTAATTTCTAATGTGATGGTATTATTATAATGTGAATATTTTGAGAAATAAGTATAATTGTAGAGATTATTTTGAATGTGAGAGTTTTGATTACTAGTAATATGTTTTTTTTTATATTGATTATTTTAATTACTCTAGTTTATAAAATATTAGTAATATTTGGAAAACTTAATGGTGTTTGGAGGAATATTAAAAAAGAGATTAAATAATTGTTAGTTTATTTTAACAAAATAAAAATAATAATATTAAAATATAAATAAAGAGACCAATGGGTTTGACTCTATGAACCCTAATTGTTAATAAAATAAAACAAACAAAAGAATGGAAGGGAGTTGAAAGGGCAGCCGTAGAACCAAAGAATAAACACAACAACAACGTATCGTTTGACATTGGAAAGCCATAACTGTCCCAGAAGAGTTTCTCTGTTTTCGTCCAAATTTCAGTATGTTTTTTTACTCATTTATCTATTCAATTAAACACAACTTTTCAGATTTTTAACAACCCGAATTTCTCCCTAAAATACCTGATTTCTCCGTTTACAGAAATCCTTATTTTGCATCGTTCTCCTTCACCGTAAGTCCGATTTTAGTGAAACCAACGCCAAAATGACCGTGTAAAAAGTGGCTATATTATCCACTGATTGGTTTTCTGATTTATGATAATTTTCTTTGAACGAATTTCGAAATCAGTTTTTAACTTTATTCTCATAATTTATTTTTGACGTTTACCCATAAATTGTCGTGTTAGATCGATTGAAGGACCAAAAGTCAAAGAACAAATATTGTTTGCTCGTGGAATTGTACTCGTGTCTAAAAGCGTCGAAATAAGGTAAGGGCTGAGAGAGCGTTTGAATTCATGAGTATAATATATTGTGAGATGAACGGGAAAACCGTATTTCCGAACGATTCATCCGGGGCTTGCTACGTACGGTAGTAGCCCTTTGAGAGATAAATTGATTAATTTGAAATATGAGAATTGTGAGATTAAAATGTGAAATAGAAATTTTTATAAGGTGTTGATTGATTTAATTTTCGATACTCGTGTTGTAGTTGAAATGTGTTATTATTGTGATGTTGGATGTTGAATGAAATTATGTGTACATGTTTGCTTAGATGAAATTATATGATGTGATAATAAAATATGGATGCATGGTTTGATATATGCTTACGTGATGATAATGATGATTTTTGATTGATGATAGTGATGTTATAAAATTGTGACGAGTTTATACGATGATCATGATTATTTATGACTAATGATATTATAAAATTGTGATGAAAATATTGAAGTACCCCATACTTGATGAGATAGTGATTATTCTTAACAGGGGGGAAAATAAATATTGTGAATTGTGAAGTGGAGATTATTTTGTCATCATATAGGTAGGGCCTGACAAGCCTAGTGATTCTGGGGAAGTACAACTGAATGAGCCTGATCGTGGCGGTCTGCTGTCGAGCCTTAAGGCAAGATTGTTAGACCTTGGAGGTATTCCGGTGGGGAATTCCTAGGTGACTTGGAGGTAGCACTCCAAATGTCGGGAGCTACCATGCAACACACGTTTACCTCAACTGTCACGTATATGTGTCTCGGGTTTTGAGTTGAGGGTATCTATGAGGACAAGGCCAATTTGAAATGTTCGTCCACAGGGATTGTGGCATAGTATCATGGCCTCCTAACCAAGTACATCAAAGTTAGAATGGTACCACATTGTGAAGTAGAGTCTAAGCTCATGCATAGCATTGCATTTCCTTGTGATTGTTTTGTTGTGATTGATGTGTTTCAAAGGTAATAATAATTAGATGATTTGATGCATATTATAATGAGATGATTATTTTACTTGAGTGACTTTGATGCTATAATATGATACTATTTAATTAAATATTTTGATATATCGTAAAGTGATTATGATACGGTTCTATTATGATTGTTTGCGTGTTCTTCTTACTCATATTATACTATTAACATGATTTCAAGACTCACCTCCTTCGTTGTTTGTGTTTGACTGGCTGGGCCCTGCGTTTGCAAAATCGCAGTTATTACAAGTTAATGAGTCTTGAAGTTCAAGTTTGGGAGGAACCCCGCTCTGATAGGTGATACCGGGAATAAGGGTTTTAATTTGTGTTTTACTTATTTAATTTGAATCAAATTTTGGTATGAAAATCTTAGAAGTACTAGTAAGTTTTTAGAATTAAATCAAGTAATTATACTTAAATCAAGTTCATTAAGATTAAATTGTTTTATTTGAGTAATAAAATTTGAATTGTTGCATGTGTACTTTGAGAAAATTGATATCCTAAATTAGTTACAAAAGTTATTATTTTATTGAAAATATAATTTTAATTATCCGCTGCAAGTCTTATAGGAATATGATATAAATTATTATATATATTATTTTGGGATTTAGGGTGTCACATTGTTCACATCTCTTTGACAGTTGTCAAACTTCATCCAGACTCATCTTGAAATCTACCAGGGAAAACATCTAATAGTTTTCTTACCAAAAGTCCTCCACTTAGATCTTTACTTGAAATCCCACATTAGTCTAATGTTAATCCATCCATACTCATCATCTTCGAGTTAACATCAACACATAGCTTCTGTGTTCTTGGAACCATTTCTTAAATTCCATGCCGTCATGACTTGCTTTAACTCTGCCTGATACTCCGTCATCTCGAAGATCTTTTCCATTTCTTGAATCTACTAATCAACTCTTTTCTTGAGTCCTCATCACCCTTGAACTTTGGAGGATGGTAATGACGAAAATATTCTAACCCTCTTAATCTTAAGAGCACAAATCTCTCTTTTCCTCTTCTCCAGATCCCGCAGAGTCTTTGCAGCAGTTTGTGCAACAACAAAACATCGATGTTATTTGTAGCTTCAACCATTTGATCATCCCTACTGACGTTCATCCTTGCAATGTCGTTCCCTCTTAGAGGTAGTGTTTCCGAAAAACCAATAACAAGAAGAAGTGTTAACACCACTTCGAATAATTCCAAAACTAAGTTTCGAATATATCAACACATAACAACTATCCCTGATCTGATAACTCAGACCAATTACCCCGATGCATGATCAGACAACAACTCCTAACCTCCAATCTAGAACCTAAGGTTCCACAGCCCCCAAAGAAAACCAAACCAAAGCTCTGATACCACAATGTAACACCCCGTTTTTCAAAGCAAGGGTGTATTTTTTTTTCAAAAGAAATTAAAATAAAACAGAGAAATAAATAAGGTAAAAACCTTTGGATACATATTTAAGTCCTTATACTTTACAAACAGCGGAAAAGTTTTTCAAAATATAAATCCAAAGCATGTCATGATGCCAATATTAGTACATGTACATTCTTCCAATTTAAAATAAAAGCAGCCCAAAAGAAAGACATCTGTGTCCTGGATGACAACCTAATCTGATCATTCTATACATAACAAAAAACTATACACCCTGAGTAATCTCCATGCGCCCCGTGAGATTCTCCTATCGTAGCTCCCCTCAAGCACTCCCATCCACATTCCCATCTGTAGGGTACGAACCGGTAGGATCATCCTGACTCTCATCTGAGGGCAAAGCCCAGATTTCCACAATAGTTGTAAAGGGTCACCAACCGAAATTAATAGTTAACACATAACATTTAAGTTTTTAAATGCATAAAATATCCTCTCAAATAAGCATGCACCCTAAAAGGATTTTTCATATGCAAAAAGTTCATATAATGCTTGCCAAATAAAATTGAAATCAAAATAAAGTTCTCAATCCATCAAGTAATACATAACTGACCCAAACATTGATAAATCAATTGAGCAATCGATTATCTAACTCAAAATAAGAATTTCCACTAAGCCAATCGATTGGGAAATCGATTGAATGGATAACTGAGCCCCTGTATTAAAGCCAATCGATTTCCAAATCGATTTCCTGAAGGTTTTTAGTGAAATTTGAACTCTGGACTTAAATCAATCGATTGGGCAATCGATTGTCAGCATAGCTGAGCCACTGACTTAATGCCAATCGATTTCCAAATCGATTTTGTCAGTTTTGCTGAATTCCTGCATGGCCAAATCGATTTCCAAATCAATTTCTTAAATGGTTTTGAAAAACATATTATAAAATCGATTGGCAAATCGATTATGTCAAATTAGGGAAGTCCCTGTAACTCATCCAATCGATTGGGAAATCGATTTCCATGCATATTCTTCCAAAAATCCATAAACTAACTCAATCACATTCTTACACAACTCCAAATCTTAACACTTAGTAATTCCCACACATTCACCACGACATTATGAGTTTCGAAAACGTTTTTACAATCTAACGTACTATCACTCAATTCCAAAACATAACTCTTAGTACAATCAACAAAATCACAATTTGAATCAAAACACACTTACACACAATTTCAAAACATACTGCTTAACGGTTTCAACGCAATACCCACACGGACAAGATGAACCAACAAATCACATGGCATCATCTTGACTCGACAAACCCAATACAGACAAAATGAACCAACAAATCACATGGCATCACTTTGACTTGACAATCCCAACGCAGACAAGATGAACCAACAAATCACATGGCATCACCTTGGGTCGACAATCCCAACGCAGACAAAATAAACCAATAAATCACATGGCATCACCTTGACTCGACAATCCCAACGCATACAAGATGAACCAACAAATCACATGGCATCGCCTTGGCCAACAAATCACATGGCATCACCTTGACTCGACAATCTCAACACATACAAGATGAACCAACAAATCACATGGCATCACCTTGGCGCGACAATCTCAACACAGACAAGATGAACCAACAAATCACATGGCATCACCTTGATTCGACAATTCATTTCTCCACAAAATAATTTTCACGACAACATTAGGTAAACGCAGATATTAAGAGATTCCACATTCTTAATACTCATTTAACTTAATGATTTTCACAAACAAACAAACATTAAGTAAACAGAAATATTAAGAGATTCCCCATTCTTAATACTCTTTTAACTCCAACGATTTTCAAAACAAACATTAAGTAAACAAGACATTAAGAGATTCCCTATTCTTAATTCTCATTTAACTTAAACGATTTTCTAAAACAAACACACATTAAGTTAATAAGACATTAAGAGATTCCCCATTCTTAATACTCATTTAACTTAATGATTTTCACAAACAAACACACATTATGCAAACATAAATATTAAGAGATTCCCCATTCTTAATACTCTTTTAACTCCAACGATTTTCAAAACAAACATTAAGTAAACAAGACATTAAGAGATTCCCCATTCTTAATTCTCATTTAACTTAAACGATTTCACAAAACAAACACACATTAAGTAAATAAGACATTAAGAGATTCCCCATTCTTAATACTCGTTTAACTTAATGGTTTTCAAATTCCACGCAAAACAAACCCAAACATACTTTCACATTCAATCCATAATTCACACCAAATCATTTTTCCACACAAACCACACAAAGCACATCTCAAATTCTATAATTATCAATTATGAACACGTCGAATACGACGACACAAATCAACACAATCCATCACTCAAACACAACAATTTCATTTACTCAAAAATCATACATAAATGAGGTAAATTAATTTTCCATGAATCATTCATCAATATCACCAAAACCCCACATTAGAATTTCACCCATAAAGCATTAATTCGTTTTTCCCCAAATCAACGCTTTAACCCTAACAAATTCTTTTCCACACAACCCCAAGTAAGTCCCTAAATGCAAACTAAAAGTTTGGAAGGAGCCCTTACCTTCACGTTAGCTTTAACGTGCGATTACGGCACCGTGAGTAAATCCGGTAAACTTTCCGCTTGCAACGCCGCTTCCAAAGTTGGTTCCCTAGCACCGTAGCATGGTAGTGAGCAACTTTCCCTTCTATCTCTTTGTGAAACGAAGCTTAGATCTAGATGAAATAGGGAGGTTTGTGTTTGACGGTTTTGAAATCCCTAACACCGTTTTCCATCGTTTTCGAATCAATGAGGAAGAGTGAATCTGAGAAAACCTTGCTCTCTTACCCACTAATCCTTGGGTTTCTATTCTTGAAGCCAAAGAAAGAAAAAGAAATGGAAAAGAAAGGAGGAAGAGGTGCGATGGTTTGCGAAGATGGAAGGCAGCTTCCTCTGTTTCTTTCTTCCCTTCGTTTTCTCCTTTCTAACATATATATATATATCTATATCTTATAATATATATATATATATATACTTATAATAATATATATATATATATCTATATATATACATATATATATATATATTTATATTACTTAAAACCAAACTCAAACGAATATCTAACAACTCTTACACACCTCACTTCATTCACATCTCAATCTAATTTAATAAAAATATCTACTCTCGTCGCAACTCAATTGTCAAATACAATTTTCAGCAACCTGAGATATTTGGAACAAAAACGCCCATAATTAAATTCTTCGAAATTTAAATAAATTATTCTTCGGCAAATAATTTTAATCCAATTTCAAAAAATATATTTTCGGCCTTTAACTCATTAAATACCGAAAACTGGGTTAAAAGCCTAAGTAATTTAACACAAAATACCCTAAAATTGTATAACTTAGGATTTAAAATTACATGTCTTACAAGAACTCAGGAAAAAGCTGATTAGTGGATTCAAGGAATGGAAAAGATCTTTGAGATGACGAATTGTCTGACAGAGTTGAAGCAGATCATGATGGCATGGAATTTATGAAATGGTTCCAAGGACACATAAGCTATGTGTTGGTGTTAACTGGAAGATGATAAGTATGGACAGATTAACATTAGACTAATAAGGGATTTCAAGTAAAGATCTAAGTGGGAGACTTTTATTAAGAGATAGTAAGTAAGGATAGTGATATTGGATGAAACTATAGACACGTAAGTGTGAATTTTGAGCGATGTTCGGAAAAACATAACGAGTCAAACCTTGTTGTATTGAACTCTATGTTACCATTAAGTGGAATTTGAAGTATCGAGTACGAGAATACTTCGAGATTGCGGTAATACAAGTTTTGAGAGTCTATTAAAGGATGGAAATTACTAAGAGGATGTTAATATTTTGATAGGCCGGAAGGATTATTCGAGATTTGATTTGGGACCCTAGGATGGTTGATTTCTGTTTAGTTGATGATTTAAAATCCACAAGGTTGGATGGAGGACCAAGTAATGCTTAAAGCATTCATAATCGAAGGAGTTGAGGCAGGTAAGTGATAAATGATTCATGTTAAGGATGGAAGTGTTTGGAGATTTTGAAGATCAAATTTTAGAATCCTAATAAATGATAGAAAGTGAAAAAGAAGAGATGTAATGAATGATTTATGACTTAGTTGTTGGTCTTGGGAAATCAAGCGTAGAGATTTAAAATGAGTGTTTTAGTGACTAGATGAACAATGAAAGGTATGTGGGTCTTTGAGACATTTTACTGCAAAATTTATGAGGATGAAGTTATAGATAATTATTTCTTAGGAAATGCTTATGGGGAATGTGTGAGAAATAATTCTTTAGGACGTTCTGTAACACCCCGTTATTCAAAGCGAGGGTGTATTTTTTTTTCAAAAGAAATTAAAATACAACAGAGAAATAAATAAGAAACCTTTGGATATATAACTAAGTCATTAAAATTTACAAGCAGTGGAAATATTTTTCAAAATATAAATCCAAAGCATGTCCTGCTGTAGGCAATAGTACAGGTACATCCTTTCAATTTTACATAAAGGTAGCCCAAAAGAAAGACATATGTGTCTTGAGTGACAACCTAGTCTGATCATTCTATACATAACAAAAAACTATACGCCTTGAGTAATCTCCACGCGCCCTGTGAGATTCTCCTAACGTAGCTCCAATCAAGCACTCCCATCCAGATTCTCATCCGGAGGGTACGGACCGATAAGATCACCTTGACTCTCATCTGAGGGCAAAGCCCAGATTTCCACAATAGTTGTAAAGGGTCACCAACCGAAATTAACAATTAACACATAACATTTAAGTTTTTAAATGCACAAAATCACCCTTCAACTTAGCATGCACCTAAAAGGATTTTCCATATGCTAAAAGTTCATATAATGCTTGCCAAATGTAAATGAAATCAAGAGAATGTTCTCAATCCATCAAGTAATATGTAACTCACCAAAACATTGATAAATCAATTGAGCAATCAATTATCTAACTCGAAATAAGATTTTCCACTAAGCCAATCGATCGGGGAAATCAATTTCTGGAAAGTTTTTAGTGAAAACTGAACTCTGGGCTTAAATCAATCGATTGGGTAAATCGATTGACTCAATCGATTGGGTAAATCGATTTCCTGAAAGACAGAGCCCCTCTATTGAATCCAGTCGATTGAGCAAATCGATTTTTGGAAAGACAAAGCCCCTGTATTGAATCCAATTGGATCCAATCGATTTACCAAATCGATTTCTTAAATGATTTTGAAAAACATATTATAAAATCGATTGGGTAAATCGATTTCGTGAAAGACAGGGCCCCTATAACTCATCAAATCGATTGGGTAAATCGATTTCTCTGTATATTCTTTCAAAAATACATAAACTAACTCAATCACATTCAAACACCACTCCAAACCTTAACACTTAGCAATACCCATACAATCACCACGACATTATGAGTTTCGAAAACGTTTTACAATCTAACATACTATCACACAATTCCAAAGCATAACTCTTAGTACAATCAAAAAGATAATAATTTGAATCAAACACACTTACACATAGTTTTAAAACATAACACTTAGCAAAATCAACACAATCATAATTTGCATCAACCACACTCGTGTCCCAAGCGCCCTAATGCAATGCGTATATGCCAAAATGCATGGACTCGGAATTCCAAACCAAAACCCTCCTCGAAGGGCCGTAAATCATAATCGTACCGCCTATCGCAGGCCAAAGTACCAATTATCGAGGTGCCACCTACCACGGGTCAGCACGATTTACTAAAAAGCGTAAATCGTAGACGTACCACCTATCACGGGTCAGTACTGTTTACCGAGGTGCCACCTATTACGGGTCAGCACGATTGACCAAAAGAAAAAGCGTAAGTCGTAAGGGTACCGCCTATCACAGGCCAAAGTACTACTTACCGAGGTGTCACCTATCACGGGTCAGCACAACTTACCAAAAAGTAAATCGTAAACGTACCACCTATCACGGGTCAGTACAGTTTACCGAGGTGCCTCCTATCACGGGTCAGCACAATTTACCAAATGAAATGCATGAGCATACACTAACTCCATTCACAATAATCGTTAAGTAAATGCAGATATTAAAAGATTCCCCATTTTTAATACTCATTTACTTAACCAATTTTCACACCAAAACATTAAGCAAACAGACATATTAAGAGATTCCCCATTCTTAATATACTTTTGACTTAAACGATTTCCACAACAAAACATTCAGTAAACAAGTCATTAAGAGATCCCCCATTCTTAACACTCATTTCACTGAAACGATTTTCAAAACAAACATTAAGTAACCAAGACATTAAGAGATTCCCCATTCTTAACGCCCAGTTAACTTAAACGATTATCAAACAACATTAAGTAACTAAGACATTAAGAGATTCCCCATTCTTAACGCCCATTTAACTTAAACGATTTTCAAAACAACATTAAGTAAACGAGACATTAAGAGATTCCCCATTCTTAATTCTCATTTAACTTAAACGATTTTCACAAACTCACATTAAGTAAACGAGACATTAAGAGATTCCCCATTCTTAATACTCGTTTAAGTCCATACAAAACAAACTTTCACATACTTTCACATTCAGTCCATAATTCACACTAAATCATTTTTCCACACAAACCACACAAAACACATCTCAAATTTCATCAGTATCAATTTAGAACACGTCAAAAACAACGAACACAAATCAACACAATCCACCACTCAAACACACAATTTTCATTTACTCAAAATCATACATAAATGAGTTTATATTCATTTTCCACAAAGCATTCATCAATATAACCAAAATCTAACTCTAAGATTTTACCCATAAAGCCTTAGATACATTTTCCCAAATCAATACTCCAGCCCTAACAAAATTCTTTTCCACACAACTACAGATAAGGCCCTAAATGCAAACTAAAAGTTTGGAAGGAGCCCTTACCTTCACTTTAGCTTTTTCGTTCGATTACGGTACCGTGAGCAAAATCCGGTAAAATCTCTACTTGCAACGCCGCTTCTAAAGTTGGTCCACAAGCACCGTAGCACGGAGGTGAGCAACCTTCCCTTCTATCACTTCTTGAAACGAAGCTTAGATCTAGGTGAAACGGGGAGGTTTGTGTTTGAATCCCTAATACCGTTTTTCTCCATTTTCGAATCAAAGAGGAATAGTGAAGTTGAGAAATCCTTGTCCTATCACCCACTATCAATTTCGAACTCCAAGGAAAGAAAAAAAAATAAAAAACGAGCAACAATGGAGGAAGGGAGAAAAATGGTTTTCGCGAGGCAGAGGAGAAGATGGAGTTTTCTCTGTTTTCTTTCCTTTGCTTTTCCTTTCTCCCTTTTTCTTTCCTTTCTATTTCTTTTCTTTCTATTTCCTTCCTTTCCTTTTCTATATATATAAACATATAAATATATATATATATATATATATATATATTACTAATAATTAACAAATATCTCCAAATCTTTAGATATTTATTAAATTACCCTTTCACCCATAACGCATTAAACTCTTCGCAAAAGATTCATCGCAGTTAATTTAATATATTTATGGACGAGTAATTCTAATCGGCCATCAAAATATCTTCTTGGTCATATAAACTCCAAAATATTAATAACTTTGGCTAAAAAGCCTCTGAGTTCAATACCGAAAATACACCAAAATACATAAAGTACACTTAAAAATTATGGGTCTTACATTACTACCCCCCTAAAATTAGTTTCGTCCTCGAAACTATGCATCGATAAATAGCTATGGGTGTTGTTCTCTCATCTTACTCTCCAGTTCCCAATTCGCATTTCCAGTAATTGGGTTCCAAATCACCTTGACTAACGAAATATCCTTGGTCCTCAATCGCTTGATCTTCCTGTCATCAATTCTAACAGGTGGTACTTCAAACGACAAGGTATCCTTTCGCTGGATTGTGTCGGGTTCGATCACATGAGATGGATCTGCAAGATATTTCCTCAATTGCGACACATGAAACACACCATGGATATTGGACAGTATCGGAGGCAATGCAATCCGATAAGCAACGGGCCCAATTCGTGCAGAAATCTGATATGGTCCAATGAATTTCGGAGTCAACTTCTTCGATTTCAATGCTCTACCAACTCCTGTAGTAGGTGTGACTCTCAGAAATACATGGTCACCCTGTTCGAATTCCAAAAGTCTGCGACGCCTTTCTGCATAACTCTTCTGACGATCCTGTGAAGTCTTCATTTTCTCCTTGATTTTCCTTACCTTAGCTGTAGTCTGTTGTACCATCTCTGGTCTGACGATAATATTTACACCGTCCTTATACCAACACAAGGGCGTTTGACACTTGGGCCCATACAAAACAAACTTTCACATACTTTCACGTTCAGTCCATAATTCACACCAAATCATTTTTCCACACAAACCACACAAAACACATCTCAAATTTCATCAGTATCAATTTAGAACACGTCAAAAACAACGAACACAAATCAACACAATCCACCACTCAAACACACAAGTTTCGTTTACTCAAAATCATACATAAATGAGTTTAAATTCATTTTCCACGAAGCATTCATCAATATAACCAAAATCTAACTCTAAGATTTTACCCATAAAGCCTTAGATACATTTTCCCAAATCAATACTCCAGCCCTAACAAAATTCTTTTCCACACAACTACAGATAAGGTCCTAAATGCAAACTAAAAGTTTGGAAGGAGCCCTTACCTTCACTTTAGCTTTTTCGTTCGATTACGGTACCGTGAGCAAATCCGGTAAAGTTATAATTGAGGAAGTTTGAGGAAGTTTGGATCACCCAGCAGATGTGGGGAAAGAATTATTAAAGTTATAATTGGAATAACATACTGGTAAGAACACTACGATTTAACGTAGTTGTAAGACTAAAGAAAAATCGAGGATTTGTGGATAATGGAGAAATTTAGGAGTCCTCCACTGTAGTGATTGCTTTGTGCTCAATGTGTTGGTGTCATGCTTAGTGTTTTGATTTGTTACCAAATGGATTTTTTGTACCAAGTGGATGCAAATGAGGCTATGTGACATAGCTATATGAAATTGTACTTCGTCGACAGGATCAAAGTTGTAGGAAAATAAGGGAAACTCAGTGGACTTTGAGAAGATTGTTGACTGTCTATACACCAATTCCCAACAATTAGAACACTTGAAACACGAACAATTGAATATTTACATAATCATATACACACTCAAATAACTAATTCAAAAATTAGCACCAAGATTTTACATTCATCTCATAACTCAAACGATGATTCTAAAAATGAAACATATTCTCATAGAGGTCTAACAACTCCAAATTGATCACAATTAAATTTTCTTTTGAGTTAACCATCACTTAAAAGTTACAACAAATTGAAGCATATATAGATTTTCAAAATAGCAGATAACATAAATAATTATTTACAAGAAGATACAACACATTACCAAACCAAATTGAATCAGGTAGGGCATAAACCACTTTCAAGGTTAAACATTTTTCTAAAAATTGATTTGAAGACTTAAATTATTATTAAAAAAATACCACTAACTATTTAACACACAAAAAAAAAATTCATTGAGAATTCCAAATTTTTCTTTAAATTATTTTTCAATAATTCAAGTCTAAATAAAACAACTAAGATAAATCATGTTCTAAATACAATAAAAATAAAATAAATCACGGATATTTTTAAAATCTATAAGATTTCTAAAAATTCACTTGTACTTTAATCATCAAAAACACATTTCTAAATAGTTAATCATTGTAAAAATTATTATTTTCAACTTATATTTTAAAGTAAAATTTAAATTTTATATATATATATATATATATATATATATATATATATAGATAGGAAGTTTTTCAATTAATTTACACTTCCAAAATAGTTTCAATTTATTTTCGTATTTTATCAAACATACAATTTTTTTTGTACATTTATATACATTAAAGTAGTGCACTTGACACAAAACGTAAGACATATTGGTTACGATAATGAATTACACTAATTCATAAATCTACAAAATAATTACCTCCTCTCACACTAGCTATACATCACTCACTTTCTATCATGCCACAAAATTGGTCCAAAACATAACACACCATCAATTTAGAAGATTTTGGAGTTTTGTTCGAATCTTAAAAATTGAATCTCAAATAAAAATTGCAATTTAATAATTAATAAAAAATTGATAAAATAAATTTTATTTTCTGTACGCATACCAGTCTACATGATGCACTCTACGCATATCAATCTACATGATGCACTCTACACATACCAATCTAATGCATACCATTTTGTTAGGGTAATTCATATAACAAAAAAATGATGTACAAACAACATGTTACCTTCCTATATTAAACTCAAATATACATTTCGACACTGAAAACACAACAACTACATTTGTACAAAAAAAAAAATCTACTCGTAAAAGACATCAATTATAGAATCTAAAATTTAGATAACTTTTCAAAAAGTATTTCACCATTGAGAAGAATGTTAGAAACTTTGTTTTTTTTCCCTTCTATTTCTCAATTAGTAGACATTTTATTATTAGTACTATTGTAAATCACTGAATAGTTTTTAAAATCTAAAACTCTAACATCGAGTCAAACTTTAATGATTTCATAATATCCGAATCAAAAAATCAATCATTTCAAATAAATATTCCAACACCCTCACGATTCAATATTCACATCAGCACCCTAAACCAACATAACAACAACTCTTTTCAATTTTATTAAAAACAAGACATAGTAAAACATGCTGTAAATTTTAAGTTGTTTTAAACATTAAATAAAATCAGTAGTATAGAATTATTGTTATTTTATAAATGAAAAAAAATTCAAATCAATTTAATTTCTTTAAAATAATCATGAGTAATTTAAACAAAGTTATTTTCATCATACAAAATAAGTAAACTTTAACTCCTTCAAAATGTCATTTTTTTTTAAAAAAAAATTCTAAGTTCTACCAACCTCAAATATTCAAGAATTACAATTGCTAATAATATGAATTTCATACTATTTAAAATCATGAAGAACATTGTAAATTGTTTTCAGAACCAATATCAAAACTCGACATCCAGACACAACCATCAACACTTTCAAGTAATTTAAAGTTAACATTCACGATTTAAAATCGATTTTTTTCTTAACACAAGCCAACATAAAATCAAAATAAGAATTTTTTAGTTAAAATTAAAACTTTAAAAATAAGTGACATATTTCCTAGCTAACTCAAAGTTTAGAACAAAACATCTTTTTTTTTTTTCTCAAAATTGAGTTTCAACAAAAATAATAATAATTTGTACATAGTAAAAGTCAATACTAGATGTTTTAAACATATAATTCATACGGAAATCAATGTTTCAATCAATTAGTTATTAGATCAAACACTTTAAACATATTCATATCAAGACTAAATATTTTAAATTGATTAAGGGTGAAAATGGAACTTTAAAACAACTAACTAGTTAGGTCTGACATTTGATAATTAAGATTGCATGAATAAGATTAATACCTTGAAACATACAACTAGTCCATCAAAATTATTATTTCCAACTATTCACATAAAACCAGAGTGCAAAAATCATAGTTCAGTAGACAAGAAATAAGCAACAAGTAACTAACATAATCTTGTTAACAATTAAAATTAACTCAAATCTTAACAAGTAATTTCATGGTTTATTTACTCACTTAGGTATGAATTTATAATCCATAGCACAATCAGAGTAAGCAAATAATAAATAGTTAATTAATAATCTCAAAAATATGTATAATAATACAAAAACATATAACACTTAACACAATAATATAGCGGGAAAATCATCATAGTTAAAATAATTATTACACAATAAAACACAATTGACACGACTAACACTAAATCGACATTCGACCCATTCGTCGTGATTGGACATACCTGCTCTGATACCACTAATGTGACACCCTAAACCCCAAAATAATATATACAATAAATTATATCATATTTCTACAAAATTTGCAGCGGATAAATAAAATATGTTTTCAAGGAAATAAAACTTTTATAACTAATTTAGGATATCACGTTTCTCAAAAATCAAAAGGAACAGTTTAAACTTATTTATTTCTATAAAATATTTCTTTTTTAATAAGCTTGATTTAAGTATAATTACTTGATTTAATTCTAAAAACTTACTAGTACTTATAAGGTTTTCATACAAAAAATCATTTCAAATTAAATAAATAAAATACAAATTACAAACCTTATTCCCGGTATCACCTATCAGAGCGGGGTTTCTCCCAAACATGAACTTCAAGACTCATTAACCTGTAATAACTGTGATTTCGCAAACGCAGGGCTAAATAAGACAAACACAAACAACGAAGGAGGTGGGTTTTGAAATCATGTTAATATTATAATATAAGTAAGAAGAATACACAAACAATCATTATACACTGTATCATAACATAAACATTTTTTCAAGGAAAAACATCATATTATAAAGTTAAAACCACTCAAGTAAAATCAATGCATTTCATTATAACATCATATCATTTAAGAGAAATTATTATCACACATGATACGTATTAATCACAACAAAACAATCATAGGAAAATGCAATGCAATGCATGAGCTTATATTGTACTTCACAATGTGGTACCATTCTAACTCTGAAGTACTTGGTTAGGAGGCTTGATACTATGCCACGATCCCGGCAGACGGACAACACAAATTGGCCCTGTCCTTATAGATCCCCTCAACTCAACCCGATAAACATATACACAATAGTCGAGGTAAACGTGTATTGCAAGTAGCTCCCGACATTTGGAATGCGACCTCCAAGTCACATAGGAATTCCCCACTCGAATACCTCCAAGGTCTAACAATCTTGCCTTAAGGCTCAATAGGAGACCGTCGCGATCAGACTCGTTCAGTTGTACTTCCCTGGAATCACTAGGCTTGTCAGGCCCTACCTATTTGATGACAAAGTAATCTCCAATTCACAAATTCTCAATATTTGTTTTCTCCTCACGTTGGTCTATGATATGTCATTAAGACCGTCACCTCAAACATAAATTAGAATCACCATTATTTCATCACAAATTTATAACATCACTTTCATAAATAATGCATCATCATCATTACACAAACTCATCACAAATTTATAGCATCACTATCATCTATCATACCTCATTACATAAACTTATCACAAATTTATAAAATCACAATTATTAATCATACATCATTGTCATCCCATAAAATTATCACAACGTGCGCATCCATCTTTTACTATCCCATCACATAAACTCATCTAATCAAACATATACATAAAAATGATTCAACACTCAATATCACAATAATATCAAATACCTCACATTTAATGATATTAAATCAATCAACACCTTACAAATATTTCTATTATATATTTTAATCTCACAATTTTCATATTTGCACATTAATGGATTTATCCCTCGAAAGGCTACTACCGTACGTAGCAAACCCTTGTTTGGAAATATGGTTTTCCCATTCATCTCACTATATTATACTCATGAATTCAAATGCTCTCTCACCCCTTACCTTATTTTAATACTTCTACACACGGATATAATTCCACGAGAAAACAATCTTGGTTCTTTAAATCTTTGTCCTTCAATTGATCTAACTTGACAGTTTACGGGTAAATGTCCAAAATAAATTATGAGAAGATATTTTAAAAACTAAATTTCAAAATTCGATCAAGGAAAATTTCTATAAATCGGAAAACTAATAATTGGATAACATAGCCACTTTTCACACGATCGTTTTGGTGTTGGTTTCACTCAAATCGGACTTACGATGAAAAAGAACGGTGTAAAATAAGGAATTCCATAAACGGTGTAAAATAAGGAATTCCATAAACGGAGAAATCATATATTTTAGAGAGATATTGGGATGGTTAAAAATCTAAGAAATTTTTTTTTATTGACTTGCTAAATGAATAAACAACTTACTGAAATTTGGACGAAAATAAAAAAAAAAAATTTATAGATTGTGATTGATTATCAGTATCAATTTTTTTCTTCCTATTATGTGAAGGTGCGGCCGCTCTCTTTCAATTCTTTCTACTGTAGCCCTTTCATAGTATGTTAGGGTATATTTGATATTTCTTTTAACATATTAGTTATTGTTAACCTATTTTTTTTTTCACAAGGCCCAACTAATTATTTATTTTAATTCATTTATTTGCCACCAAAATCACATCTTTCAAAATATCAAATTAAATGATTATTATATTATGAGAACAATTAAAATGACAAAAAAAAATATCAGATCAATATTTTATATAAGCTACTAAATCAATTAAATATGTATAAAATAGACACCACACCTTGACAAGCACACATATAAAGAAATCAAGAACAATATTATTAATATTTCAAAACCATATTTTATAAAATAAAATAATTAAAGTAATTAATCTTTTAAAATACATCAATAACCAAGACTCATATTCAAAATAATCACTATAATTATACTTATTTTATAAAATATTCACATTAAAATACTACCATAATTAGATAATACACAAAATTATAAAATAAATAAACATAACATCAACACTCTATATTAATTAATAAATCATAATATATAAATATATATATATATATATATATATATATATATATATATGTAGCTAAATATCACTAGAAGGGGGGGTTGAATAGGGATTTTGCTGTTTAAAACAACTATCCTCTTGTTGAGGATGGCTAGCTCGAGGATGAGATTCTTCAAATTATTATATCTAAGTTGAGCAAAAGAGTAGGAGTAGAATAAGAGAGACACACACACAATTTTATACTGCTTCACCCAAAGATGGCTACGTCCAGTCCTCACACCCTTGTGAGATTTCACTAACTTTCAAACAGATCGATCCTCAACCCGATGATGATTACAAACCGTGTATTCTTTAGCTTCACCAAGCTTACAATCAATTTCAGAATATTTCCAAGTGTAACTCACAAAGAAATTACAAAGTGATATGTGTAACACCCCGTTTTTCAAAGCGAGGGTGTATTTTTTTTTTCAAAAGAAGTTAAAATAAAACAGAGAGATAAATAAGGTAACACCTTTGGATAAAATAATTAAGTCATTATAATTTACATGCAGCGGAAGAAGTTCTCAAAATATGAATTCAAAATATTTACATAACAAAAGTGGTACAGTCTTCTAGTTTAAAAATAAAAGCAACCCAAAAGAAAGACATATGTTCCCACTGTGTCAACCTAGTCTAATCATTTTACAAAACAACTAAACACCCTGAGTGATCTCCACGCGCCCCGTGAGATCCTCCTAACGTAGCTCCAATCAAGCACTCCCATCCACATTCCCATCCGGAGGGTACGAACCGGTAGGATCATCCTGATTCTCATCTGAGGGCAAAGCCCAGATTTCCACAATAGTTGTAAAGGGTCACCAACCGAAATTAACAGTTAACACATAACATCTAAGCTTTTCCATGCACAAATAACCTTTTCAATTTATCATACATCTTAGAAGGATTTTCCACATGCTAAAAGTTCATGTAATGCTTGCCAAATATAAATGAAAACAAAAGAAAGTTCTCAATCCATCAAGTAATACATAACTCACCAAAACATTGATAAATCAATTGAGCAATCAATTATCTAACTCAAAATAAGATTTTCCACTAAGCCAATCGATCGGGGAAATCAATTTCCTGAAAGTTTTTAGTGAAAGCTGAACTCTTGGCTTAAATCAATCGTTGGGTAAATCGATTGACTCAATCATTGGGTAAATCGATTTCCTGACAGACAGAGCCCCTGTATTGAATCCAATCGATTGGGCAAATCGATTTCGTGAAAGACAGAGCCCCTGTAATGAATCCAATCGATTTGGCAATTCGATTTCTTAAATGGTTTTGAAAAACATATTACAAAATCGATTGGGTAAATCAATTTCGTGAAAGACAGGGCCCCTGTAACTCATCAAATCGATTGGGTAAATCGATTTCCATGTGTATTCTTTCAAAAATTCATAAACTAACTCAATCACATTCATACATAATCCCAAACCTTAACACTTAGCACTGATAACGCAAACGCTACAACAACATGAGTTTCGAAATAGTATTGCAATTAAACATGCTATCACCAAATTCCAAAACATAACATTTAACACTTATGACACAATTACTACAACATCAGGAGTTTCGAAATGGTATTGCAATCAAACATGTTATCACAAAATTCCAAAACATAACACTTAACACTTATAACACAATTACTACATCATCATGAGTTTTCCAAATGGTATTGCAATCAAACATGATATCACCAAATTCCAAAACATAACACTTAACACTTATGACACAATTACTACAACTTCAGGAGTTTCGAAATGGTATTGCTATCAAACATGTTATCACCAAATTCCAAAACATAACACTTAACACTTATAACACAATACCCACACGGACAAAATGAACCAACAATTCACAATTTAAAAGGGTGTAGTCTCTCACGGACAAACACCTGTGCAGTCTCTCACGGACAAACACAATTCACCAAGAAACGTAAGTCATAAACGTACCACCTATCACGGGTCAGTACTGTTTACCGAGGTGCCACCTATCACGGGTCAGCACAACTTACCAAACGTAAATCGTAAACGTACCACCTATCACGAGTCAGTACTGTTTACCGAGGTGCCACTTATCACGGGTCAGCACGATTTACCAAACGAAAAAGCGTAAGTTGTAAGGGTACAACCTATCACGGGTCAGCACTGCTTACCGAGGTGCCACCTATCACGGGTCAGCATGATTTACCATAACAACCAATAAGTAACCAAGACATTAAGAGATTCCCCATTCTTAACGCCCAATTAACTTAAACAATTTTAAAAACAACATTAAGTAAATAAGTCATTAAGAGATTCCCCATTCTTAATACTTATTTAACTTAAACGATTTTCAAAACAAATATCAAGTAAACGAGACATTAAGAGATTCCCCATTCTTAGTTCTCATTTAACTTAAACGATTTTCCAAAAACAACCATTAAGTGAACGAGACATTAAGAGATTCCCCGTTCTTAATTCTCATTTAACTTAAACGATTTTTCAAAACAAACATTAAGTAACCAAGACATTAAGAGATTCCTCATTCTTAACGCCCTATTAACTTAAACAATTTTCAAACAAACAAACACACATTAAGTAAACAAGATATTAAGAGATTCCCCATTCTTAATACTTATTTAACTTAATGGTTTTCAAATCCCACATAGAACAAACTCAAACATAATCACGAATTTAATACACAATTCACGCCAAAACACAATAAGCAAACAGACATATTAAGAGATTCCCCATTCTTAATAACTTAATGATAAACCCTAAGCAAACAGACACAATAACTTAACGATTTTCACAACAACCATAAGCAAACATACATATTAAGAGATTCCCCATTCTTAATATACTTTTGACTTAAACGATTTCCACAACAAAACATTCAGTAAACAAGTCATTAAGAGATTCCCCATTCTTAATACTCATTTCACTGAAACCATTTTCAAAAACAACCATTAAGTAAACGAGACATTAAGAGATTCCCCATTCTTAACGCTCAGTTAACTTAAACGATTTTTAACAAACTCACATTAAGTAAACAAGACATTAAGAGATTCCCCATTCTTAATACTCGTTTAACTTAATGGTTTTCATATTCCACACAAAACCAACTTTCACATTCAATCCATACTTCACTCCAAATCATTTTCCACACAAACCACACAAAACAAACTCAAACATACTTTCACATTCAATCAATAATTCACACCAAATCATTTTCCACACAAACCACACAAAACACATCTCAAGTTTCATCAGTATTAACTATGAACACGTCAAATACGACGACACAAATTAACACAATCCATCACTCAAACACAACAAGTTTCATAAACTCGAAATCATACATAAATGGGTTTAAAATTCATTCTCCACAAAACATTACTTTAACCCTAACCAAATTCTTTTCCACACATCCACAAGTAAGTCCTTAAATGCAAACTAAAAGTTTGGAAGGAGCCCTTACCTTCACGTTAGCTGTAACGTGCGATTACAGCACCGCGAGCAAATCCGGTAAAATCTCCGCTCGCAACGCCGCTTCCAAAGTTGGTCCCCTAGCACCGTAGCGTGGTAGTGAGCAACTTTCCCTTCTATCTCTTCGCGAAACGAAGCTTAGATCTAGATGAAATGGGGAGGTTTGTGTTTGAATCCCTAATACCGTTTTTCTTCGTTTTCGAATCAAAGAGGAAGAGTGAAGTTGAGAAATCTTTGTTTTCTTACCCCTTAAGCCTTGGGTTTCTATTCTTGAAGAAAAGGGAGCAAAGGAAACGAAAATGAATAAAAATGGAGGAGGGATAAAGCTTGCTCGCGTGAGGCAGAGGAAGAAGATGGAAAAATGCGATTTTCTCTCCTTTGTCTTTCTTTCCCTTGTTTTTCCTTTCTTTCCTTTTCCTTCTTTCCTTTTTATATCCTTTTCTTTTCTCCCCAAACAAATATACAAATTTATATATGTTTTAATTACTTTTAACAAATATCTCAAAATATTTAGATATTTCTTAAATTACCATTTCACCCATAACGCATTAAATTATTCGTAAAAGATTCACCGCAGTTAATTCAATTTATTTATCGACGAGTAATCTTGTACGGGCATCAAAATATCTTTTTGGTCATATAAATTCCAAAATATTAATACTTTGGCTAAAAAGTCTCCGAGTTCAATACCAAAATACACTAAAATACATAAAATGTACTTTAAAATTATGGGTCTTACATTACTACCCCCCTAAAATTAGTTTCGTCCTCGAAACTATGCGTCGATAAATAACTCTGGGTGTTGTTTTCTCATCTTGATCTCCAGTTCCCAAGTCGCATCCCCAGTAATTGGGTTCCAAATCACCTTGACCAACGAACATCCTTGGTCCTCAATCGCTTAATCTTTCTATCTTCAATTCTCACAGGTGGTACTTCGAACGACAAGCTATCCTTTAGCTGGATTGTGTCTGGTTCGATCACATGAGATGGATCTACAAGCTATTTCCTCAATTGTGACACATGAAACACATCATGGATATTGGGCAACATCGGAGGCAATGCAATTCGATAAGTAACAGGCCCAATTCGTGTCGAAATCTGATATGGTCCAATGAATTTCGGAGTCAACTTCTTCGATTTCAATGCTCTACCAAATCCGGTAGTAGGTGTGACTCTTAGAAATACATGGTCACCATGTTCGAATTTCAAAAGTCTGCGACGCTTGTCCGCATAACTCTTCTGATGATCCCGTGAAGTCTTCATTTTCTCCATGATGTTCCTTACCTTAGCTGTAGTCTGTTGCACCATCTCTGGTCCGACAATCATATTTTCACCGTCCTTATACCAACCCAAGGGCGTTTGACACTTTTGCTCATATAAAGCCTCATATGGTGCCACTCCAATACTCAAGTGGAAACTATTGTTGTAGGTGAACTCAATCAACAGAAGTACATCATCCCAACTTCCTCTATCATCTAACACACATGCTCTCAACAGATCTTCAAGGGACTGATTCGTCCTTTCAGTCTGTCCGTCCGTTTGTGGATG
>JBBPBT010001310.1:2435941-2492400 GCA_037974875.1 Cicer bijugum | reverse complement strand
GTGGAAACTATTGTTGTAGGTGAACTCAATCAACAGAAGTACATCATCCCAACTTCCTCTATCATCTAACACACATGCTCTCAACAGATCTTCAAGGGACTGATTCGTCCTTTCAGTCTGTCCGTCCGTTTGTGGATGATAAGCTGAACTCAATCGTAGTTTCGTTCCCAACGCTTCGTGCAATGCTCCCCAAAAATGTGATGTGAACTTCGGATCACGGTCTGATACAATACTTGATGGTACTCCGTGTAACCTCACAATTTCAGCAATGTAAATCTCTGTTAACTGATCTACCTTATAGGTGGTCTTTACTGGCAAAAAGTGTGCGGATTTAGTCAATCGATCCACTATCACCCATATAGAATCATTCTTTCTCCTTGTTTTAGGCAATACAGTTATGAAATCCATAGAAATGTTGTCCCACTTCAATTCAGGTATATCTAAAGGTTGCAACATCCCAGCAGGTCGCTGATGTTCCACCTTCGCTTTCTGACAAGTTAGACAAGTTGATACATACTCCGCTACATGTCTCATCATTCCTGGCCACCAATAATTCTGTCTCAAATCCTGATACATCTTTGTTGCTCTAGGATGAATACTCAACCTACTCTTATGAGCCTCTTCTAAAATTGTTTTCCTCATATCCGTAATTTCTGGTACACAAATCCTACCATTACATCGCAGAATATTATCTGCTCCAATCTTGAACTCTGTTGTCTTCCCGTGCACTATTAGGTTCCTCTTCTCCTGAATTAAGATGTCATCTTTAGAATTTGCAATGTCTTCAAGTAGTCAACTCGAAATCTTAATCATTCTGAATCTCAAAATTCCCGGTGCAAACTCTACGTTCAAGTGTAGGTCTCTAAAAGCTTCCCACAACTCTTGATGTCTAGCCATAATTGTTGAAGACACCGATACACTTCTTCTAGCCCTCTTGACTCTACAGCACGGATCTCTCTTTCCCTCTTTTCAAGATCATGTTGAGTCTTGGCAGCAGTATGTGCAGCAACAGAAGCAGCCATGTTATTCATAGCCTCCGCAATTTGATCATCCCTACTGACGTTCATCCTTGCAACGTCGTTCCCTGTTAGAGGTAGTGTTTCCGAAAACCAATAACAAGAAGAAGTGTTAACACCACTTCGAATAATTCCAAAACATAGTTTCGAATATAAAAACACATAACAACTACCCCTGATCTGATAACTCAGACCAATTACCCTGACGCATGATCAGACAACAACTCCTAACCTCCAAACTAGAACCTAAGGATCCACAGCCCCTAAAGAAAACCAAACCAAAGCTCTGATAAAATAATTAAGTCATTATAATTTACAAGTAGCGGAAGAAGTTCTCAAAATATGAATTCAAAATATTTACATAACAAAAGTGGTACAGTCTTCTAGTTTAAAAATAAAAGCAACCCAAAAGAAAGACATATGTTCCCACTGTGTCAACCTAGTCTGATCATTTTACAAAACAACTAAACACCTTGAGTGATCTCCACGCGCCCCGTGAGATCCTCCTAACGTAGCTCCAATCAAGCACTCCCATCCACATTCCCATCCGGAGGGTACGAACCGGTAGGATCATCCTGATTCTCATATGAGGGCAAAGCCTAGATTTCCACAATAGTTGTAAAGGGTCACCAACCGAAATTAACAGTTAACACATAACATTTAAGCTTTTCAATGCACAAATAACCTTTTCAATTTATCATACGTCTTAGAAGGATTTTCCACATGCTAAAAGTTCATGTAATGCTTGCCAAATATAAATGAAAACAAATGAAAGTTCTCAATCCATCAAGTAATACATAACTCGCCAAAACATTGATAAATCAATTGAGCAATCAATTATCTAACTCAAAATAAGATTTTCCACTAAGCCAATCGATCGGGGAAATCAGTTTCCTGAAAGTTTTTAGTGAAAGCTGAACTCTTGGCTTAAATCAATCGTTGGGTAAATCGATTGACTCAATCGATTGGGTAAATCGATTTCTTGACAGACAGAGCCCCTGTATTGAATCCAATCGATTGGGCAAATCGATTTCGTGAAAGACAGAGCCCTATAATGAATCCAATCGATTTGGCAATTCGATTTCTTAAATGGTTTTGATAAACATATTACAAAATCGATTGGGTAAATCAATTTCGTGAAAGACAGGGCCCCTATAACTCATCAAATCGATTGGGTAAATCAATTTCCATGTGTATTCTTTCAAAAATTCATAAACTAACTCAATCACATTCATAAATAATCCCAAACCTTAACACTTAGCACTGATAACGCAAACGCTACAACAACATGAGTTTCGAAATAGTATTGCAATTAAACATGCTATCACCAAAGTCCAAAACATAACATTTAACACTTATGACACAATAACTACTACATCAGGAGTTTCGAAATGGTATTGCAATCAAACATGTTATCACAAAATTCCAAAACATAACACTTAACATTTATAACACAATTACTACAACATCATGAGTTTTCCAAATGGTATTGCAATCAAACATGATATCACCAAATTCCAAAACATAACACTTAACACTTATGACACAATTACTACAACTTCAGGAGTTTCGAAATGGTATTGCTATCAAACATGTTATCACCAAATTCCAAAACATAACACTTAACACTTATAACACAATACCCACACGGACAAAATGAACCAACAATTCACAATTTAACAGGGTGTTGTCTCTCACGAACAAACACCTGTGCAGTCTCTCACGGACAAACACAATTCACCAAGAAACGTAAGTCGTAAACGTACCACCTATCACGGGTCAGTACTGTTTACCGAGGTGCCACCTATCACGGGTCAGCACAACATACCAAACGTAAATCGTAAACGTACCACCTATCACGGGTCAGTACTGTTTACCGAGGTGCCACTTATCACGGGTCAGCACGATTTACCAAACGAAAAAGCGTAAGTTGTATGGGTACAACCTATCACGGGTCAGCACTGCTTACCGAGGTGCCACCTATCACGGGTCAGCATGATTTACCATAACAACCATTAAGTAACCAAGACATTAAGAGATTCCCCATTCTTAACGCCCAATCAACTTAAACAATTTTCAAAACAACATTAAGTAAATAAGTCATTAAGAGATTCCCCATTTTTAATACTTATTTAACTTAAACGATTTTCAAAACAAATATCAAGTAAACGAGACATTAAGAGATTCCCCATTCTTAGTTCTCATTTAACTTAAACAATTTTCCAAAAACAACCATTAAGTGAACGAGACATTAAGAGATTCCCCGTTCTTAATTCTCATTTAACTTAAACGATTTTTCAAAACAAACATTAAGTAACCAAGACATTAAGAGATTCCTCATTCTTAACGCCCAGTTAACTTAAACAATTTTCAAACAAACAAACACACATTAAGTAAACAAGATATTAAGAGATTCCCCATTCTTAATACTTATTTAACTTAATGGTTTTCAAATCCCACATAGAACAAACTCAAACATATTCACGAATTTAATACACAATTCACGCCAAAACACAATAAGCAAACAGACATATTAAGAGATTCCCCATTCTTAATATACTTTTGACTTAAACGATTTCCACAACAAAACATTCAGTAAACAAGTCATTAAGAGATTCCCCATTCTTAATACTCATTTCACTTAAACCATTTTCAAAAAAAACCATTAAGTAAACGAGACATTAAGAGATTCCCCATTCTTAACGCTCAGTTAACTTAAACGATTTTTAACAAACTCACATTAAGTAAACAAGACATTAAGAGATTCCCCATTCTTAATACTCGTTTAACTTAATGGTTTTCAAATTCCACACAAAACCAACTTTCACATTCAATCCATACTTCACTCCAAATCATTTTCCACTCAAACCACACAAAACAAACTCAAACATACTTTCACATTCAATCAATAATTCACACCAAATCATTTTCCACACAAACCACACAAAACACATCTCAAGTTTCATCAGTATTAACTATGAACACGTCAAATACGACGACACAAATTAACACAATCCATCACTCAAACACAACAAGTTTCATAAACTCGAAATCATACATAAATGGGTTTAAAATTCATTCTCCACAAAACATTACTTTAACCCTAACCAAATTCTTTTCCACACATCCACAAGTAAGTCCCTAAATGCAAACTAAAAGTTTGGAAGGAGCCCTTACCTTCACGTTAGTTGTAACGTGCGATTACAGCACCGCGAGCAAATCCGGTAAAATCTCCGCTCGCAACGCCGCTTCCAAAGTTGGTCCCCTAGCACCGTAGCGTGGTAGTGAACAACTTTCCCTTCTATCTCTTCGCGAAACGAAGCTTAGATCCAGATGAAACGGGGAGGTTTGTGTTTGAATCCCTAATACCGTTTTTCTTCGTTTTCGAATCAAAGAGGAAGAGTGAAGTTGAGAAATCTTTGTTTTCTTACCCCTTAAGCCTTGGGTTTCTATTCTTGAAGAAAAGGGAGCAAAGGAAACGAAAATGAATAAAAATGGAGGAGTGAGGAAGCTTCCTCGCGTGAGGCAGAGGAAGAAGATGGAAAAATGCGATTTTCTCTCCTTTGTCTTTCTTTCCCTTGTTTTTCCTTTCTTTCCTTTTCCTTCTTTCCTTTTTATATCCTTTTCTTTTCTCCCCAAACAAATATATACATTTATATATATTTTAATTACTTTTAACAAATATCTCAAAATATCTAGATATTTGATAAATTACCATTTCACCCATAACGCATTAAATTATTCGTAAAAGATTCACCGCAGTTAATTCAATTTATTTATCGACGAGTAATCTTGATCGGGCATCAAAATATCTTTTTGGTCATATAAATTCCAAAATATTAATACTTTGGCTAAAAAGCCTCCGAGTTCAATACCAAAATACACTAAAATACATAAAATGTACTTTAAAATTATGGGTCTTACAATATGAGAGTGATTGATACTAAATACTTTCTTAAAAGATTTACAAAGATATAGTGTAGGATCAAAGAAAGTAAGAAGTGAGGGTGTTTTGCCCTTGATAGCTTTAAGATGCTTGATCTTTTTATGCAAGTGTGTTGTGTGTTGATGAAGATCAGCTTGCTGCAATTTATAGAGGTCTTGTGATGTTCATTTCATAAGCCAAGCCTTTTATGACCGTTGGAAAATCCATTTGAGAAATGCCAAGGTTTTTCTTCATAATTACGAAAATGCCATTAAGCTCATTTGATATATGCATTCCATTTTCAAGTACGAGGTAGCTGTTTTCTTGGCTCTTGGGGGCACGTGCTGTCCTATTCTCTTTCCTTTATTTAAGGTTTGAATATTGTGTGGAGTCATTTTCCTTCTCTTTCTTGAATGCCTTGATAAAGCTTCACATGTAAGCTTTTTATCTTGCCTCCATTTAATGCCTTGTAAGAACATGTGATGTCCTTTTCGTTCCTTTCTTCAAGACTTTGTGAAGGCTTCACATGAAGTATTTTTCTTCTTTCCTTGCCTTAAGACATGTGATCAATTTATTTAAGACATGTTTGTTGTTGCCTTTTTGAATATTTGACTTTATAATCCTTTTGAATCACATAACAATACATGTAGCCTTTTGCCTATGACATGATGAGTTGCTTTCACAAGGTGTTGGGATGCATTTCGAAATGTTGACTATAGGCACCTGCTAATATCATCATTCCTCGTACCTTTCTTTTGCATTCTTGCTGTAACACCCCGTTTTTCAAAGCGAGGGTGTATTTTTTTTTCAAAAGAAATTAAAATACAACAGAGAAATAAATAAGGTAAAACCTTTGGATACATATATAAGTCCTTAAAATTTAGAAGCAACGGAAAAAGTTTCTCGAATCATCAATCCAAAATATTTACATATCAAAATGCGGCACAGTTTTCCAGTTTAAAAATAAACACAAATCAAAAGAGAGACATATGATCCCTCTATGTCAACCTAATCTGATCATTCTACCAAAAGGCTATACACCCTGAGTAATCACCACGCGCCCCGTAGGATCATCCTAGCATAGCTCCAATCAAGCATTCCCATCTACATTCCTATCCGTAGAGTACGAACCGGTAGGATCATCCTGGCTCTCATCTGAGGGCAAGGCCCAGATTTCCACAATAGTTGTAAAGGGTCACCGACCGAAATTAACAATTAACACATAACATTTACTTTTCAATGCACAAATAACCTTTTCAACTTATCATGCATCTTAGAAGGATTTTTCATATTCGAAAAGTTCATATAATGCTTGCCAAATAAAATTGAAATCAAAATAAAGTTATCAATCCATCAAGTAATACATAACTGACCAAAACATTGATAAATCAATTGAGCAATCGATTATCTAACTCAAAATAAGAATTTCCATTAAGCCAATCGATTTCCAAATCGATTTCCTGAAGGTTTTTAGTGAAATTTGAATTCTGGGCTTAATTCAATCGATTGGGCAATCAATTGACGGGATAGTTGAGCCACTGACTTAATGCCAATCGATTGGGCAATTGATTGGGCAATCGAGTGACAGCATGGCTGAGCCACTGACTTAATGCCAATCGATTGGGCAATAGATTGGGCAATTGATTGGGCAATCGAGTGACAGCATAGTTGAGCCACTGACTTAATGCCAATCGATTTCCAAATCGATTTCCCTGCATATTCTTCCAAAAATTCATAAACTAACTCAATCACATACACACGCCACCCCAAACCTTAACACTTAGCAATACCTATACAATCACCGCGTCATTATGAGTTTCGAAAACGTTTGTTACAACCAAACATACTATCACACAATTCCAAAACATAACTCTTAGTACAATCAACAAAATCCCATTTTGAATCAAGACACCCTTACACATAATTTCAAACCATAACACTTAGCAAAATCAACACAATCATAATTTGAATCAACCACGACTCGTGTGCTGAGCACCCTAATGCAATGCGTATATGCCAAAATGCATGGACTCGGAATTCCAAACCAAAATCCTCCTCGAAGGGCCGTAAATCATAATTGTACCGCCTATCGCAGGCCAAAGTACCAATTACCGAGGTGCCACCTATCACGGGTCAGCACGATTTACTAAAAAGCGTAAATCATAAACGTACCACCTATCACGGGTCAGTACTGTTTACCGAGGTGCCACCTATCACGGGTCAGCACGATTTACCAAAAGAAAAAGCGTAAGTCGTAAGGGTACCGCCTATCACAGGCCAAAGTACTACTTACCGAGGTGCCACCTATCACGGGTCAGCACAACTTACCAAAAAGTAAATCGTAAACGTACCACATATCACGGGTCAGTACAGTTTACCGAGGTGCCACCTATCACGGGTCAGCACAATTTACCAAATGAAATGCATGAGCATACACTAACTCCATTCACAACAAGCGTTAAGTAAATGCAAATATTAAAAGATTCCCCATTTTTAATACTCGTTTACTTAACCGATTTTCACTCCAGACATTAAGCAAACAGACATATTAAGAGATTCCCCATTCTTAATATACTTTTGACTTAAACGGTTTCCACAACAAAACAATCAGTAAACAAGTCATTAAGAGATTCCCCATTCTTAATACTCATTTCACTGAAACCATTTTCAAAAACAAACATTAAGTAACCAAGACATTAAGAGATTCCCCATTCTTAACGCTCAGTTAACTTAAACGATTTTCAAACAACATTAAGTAACTAAGACATTAAGAGATTCCCCATTCTTAACGCCCAGTTAACTTAAACGATTCTCAAAATAACATCAACATTAAGTAAACGAGACATTAAGAGATTCCCCATTCTTAATTCTCATTTAACTTAAACGATTTTTCACAAACTCACATTAAGTGAACAAGACATTAAGAGATTCCCCATTCTTAATACTCGTTTAACTTAATGGTTTTCAGATTCCACACAAAACCAATTTTCACATTCAATCCATACTTCACTCCAAATCATTTTCCACACAAACCACACAAAACAAACTCAAACATACTTTCACATTCAATCCATACTTCACTCCAAATCATTTTCCACACAAACCACACAAAACAAACTCAAACATACTTTCACATTCAATCCATACTTCACTCCAAATCATTTTCCACACAAACCCCACAAAACAAATTCAAACATACTTTCACATTCAATCCATAATTCACACGAAATCATTTTCCACACAAACCACACAAACCACACAAACACATCTCAAGTTTCATCAGTTATCAATTTAGAACACGTCAAAACGACGAACACAAATGAACACAATCCATCACTCAAACACAACAAGTTTCATATACTCAAAATCATACATAAATGGGTTTAAAATTCATTTTCCATAAAACCTTACTTTAACCCTAACCAAATTCTTTTCCACACAACCACAAGTAAGTCCCTAAATGCAAACCAAAAGTTTGGAAGGAGCCCTTACCTTCACGTTAGTTGTAACGTGCGACGACAGCACCGCGAGCAAATCCTGTCAAATCTCCGCTCGCAACGCCGCTTCCAAAGTTGGTCCCCTAGCACCGTAGCATGGTGGTGAGCAACTTTCCTTTCTATCTTTTCGCGAAACGAAGCTTAGATCTAGATGAAACGGGGAGGTTTGTGTTTGAATCTGTAATACCGTTTTTCTTCGTTTCCGGATCAAAGAGGAAGAGTGAAGTTGAGAAATCTTTGTCCTATCACCCACCCAGCCTTGGGTTTCTATTCTTGAGGAAAAGGAAGCAAAGAAAACGAAAATGGAGGGAGGGAGAAAAAGAAGGCTTCGCGAGCCAGAGGAAGAAGATGGAAAATGGCATTTTCTCTCCTTTCTCTTTCTTTCGTTTGTTTTTCTTTTCTCTCTATTTCCCTCCTTTCCTTTTCTTTCTATATATATATACTTAATATATATATATATATACTTATAATATATATATATATATATATATATATATATATATATATATATATATATATATATATAACCAAACCAACAAATTTCTAACAACTCTCACATCTCAAACTATTTTGATAAAAATATCTACTCTCGTCGCAACTCGATTGACAGATACAATTTTCAGCAACCTGAGATATTTTGAACAAAACTGCCCATAATTATATTCTTCGTAACCTAAATAAATTATTCTTCGACAAATAATTTTAATCCAATTTCCAAAAATATATTTTCGGCATCTAACTCACTAAATACCGAAAACTGGGATAAAAGCCTAAGCAATTTATCACAAAATACCCCAAAATTGTATAACTTAGGATTTAAAATTACGGGTCTTACATTACTACCCCCCTTAAATTAGTTTCGTCCTCGAAACTTAAAGTACGAGTAACAATCCACACTTGGTTTGTACCCGAATTCAACATACCAATCACAACTTGTTTCACCCGGCCTTCTCGAAGGAAGTGTTGCCTACCCCTTTTCATAGGGTGCTTAATAACCCTGCACCCCTTCATAGTCGGTAAGGCTCGTCCGTTCCATTCAACATGGTTTTGTCTACTATTGACAAGAGATTAAGGATGATCAGTCCCTCAATTTGTCAATAAATAACCAACAACCATGATAGTGGCTTAGACTATCTTAACCGAACTGTAATAGTGCTCCTTGCAACTTACATATTAGGTTATCTTAATGTACCAGCAGTCAACAATCTTCTCAAGGTCCATTGGCTTTCCCTTATTTTCCTGTAACTTTGATCCTGTCGACGAAGTAAAATATCCCATACCTATGTCGTAGTCTCATTTGCATCCACTTGGTACGAAACATCCATTTGGTACCAAACTGAAACACCTAGAATGACCCCAACACACTGAGCACAAAACAATCACTACATCCGAGAACTCCTAAATTTCTCCCTTGTCCACAAATCCTCGATTTTTCTTAAGTCGTACAACTACGTCAAACTATAGTGTTCTTATCAGTATGTCATTCCAGTTATAAATTTAATAATTCCATCCCCACCTATACTTGGTGATCAAAGCTTCCCCAAATATTTTCGAAATCATGTCAAAGACTATACCACTTGGGACATACAAACTTCCTTTCAGTTTAGTACTTCATTTCAAAAGTCACGTTTTCCATTAAAATCCAACTTGAATTTGATTCACAGATCATGGTCTACATTTGTCTCATGCCTAACACCTCCAAATTCACGCTTCACTAGACAATATCTTACATACTTCGCAATTATGCACAAACTCAAAATTAATTCTCCTACCTCTACTGCCAACATTCATTCTGATACTTCTTAATTTCGTTGTGTCCTTCATTTGCAACTTGATGATTATCCTTTCATTATGACAGGTCAACCGCATTGTATTCACTCCATCACTTTTCCATTTATACAAACCTTAAATTTCTACCTCGAACCTTGATACATCTTCATTATAGTGATTCCAATAAATCAAGGCTTACTAATTCCTACCAAACTTTTCCATTTCATGTTCAATTGTTTCCCATCAAACAAACATTGAACTCCTTTGATTGACGAACACAATAATAATCCCCATGACACGTACTCACGTAATGTCTTTATATCATTGGCATACCTTTATAATAATAATGTCTGAATTATAGGTGAGATAATTCCTTTCCTGAATCTTTAATCGTCATAAGCTACATCTCTATGTGCTGCTCCGACAATTTCTTGGCACATTTTCCAATATTTGTTTCACTTGCTGGATTCTTATTCCTTCTCAACCTTCACCGAGATATAAACTGAAAGAATCCTAACATTCGAACGTTCTAAAGAATTATTTCTCAAACGTTCCCCATAAACATTTCCAAAAAGATAACTATCTATAACTTCATCCTCATAATTTTTTTTGCAGTACAATATCTCAAAAACCCACATACCTTTCTTCGTCCATCTAGTTACTGAAATGATCACTTCAAATCTTCACGCTTGACTTCCCAAGACCAACAACTAAACCATAAATCAGTTGTTACATTTCTTCTTTTTCACTTTTTATCATTGAATAATATTCTAAAATATGATCCTCGAAATCTCCAAACACTTCCATCCTTAACATGAATTATTTATCACTTGCCTGTCTCAACTCCTTCGATTATGAAAGTTTTAAGCATCACTTGGTCCTCCCTCCAACCTTGCGAGATTTTAAATCATCAGCTAAAATCAACCATCTTAGGGTCCCAAATAAAATCTCGAATAATCTTTCATTCCTATCAAAATATTAACATCCTCTTAGTAATTTCCATCCTTTAATAGACTCCCAAACTTATACTACCGCAATCTCAAGTATTCTCGTACTCGATTACTTCAAATTCCACTTAATGTTAACATAGAGTTCAATACATCAAGGCTTAACTCATTAGGTTTTTCTAAACATCGCTCAAAATTCACACTTACGTGTCTATAGATTCATCCAATATTACTATCCATACTTAATAATCCAAGTTACGAATCTAGTCTAACTCGAATGCTCGACTTTTCCCCTCAAGGTATTGACAATTTCTCAAAACGTATTTTATCTATCCAAAGGAGTATTGACTCCTAATGTGCAACGCTCCCTTAACTTCACTACCATTCTCTTTCATTGACACCTAAGCACCAAATGTTATTCCAAATGGAAGCCTTATCTTCTCAACAATTCCATGATATTCACATCTCTTTGACAGTTGTCAAAATTCATCCATACTCATCCTAAAATCTACCAGGGAAAACATCTAATACTTTTCTTACCAAAAGTCCTCCACTTAGATCTTTACTTGAAATCCCTCATTAGTCTAATATTAATCCATCCATACTCATCATCTTCGAGTTAACATCAACACATAGCTTCTGTGTCCTTGGAACCATTTCATAAATTCCATGCCATCATGACTTGCTTCAACTCTGCCTGATACTCCGTCATCTCGAAGATCTTTTCCATTTCTTGAATCTACTAATCACCTCTTTTCTTGAGTCCTCATCACCCTTGAACTTTGGAGGATGGTAACGACGAAAATATTCTAACCCTCTTAATATTAAGAGCACAAATCTCTCTTTTCCTCTTCTCCAGATCCCGCAGAGTCTTTGCAGCAGTTCATGCAACAACAAAACATCCATGTTATTTGTAGCTTCAATCATTTGATCATCCCCACTGACGTTCATCCTTGCAACGTCGTTCCCTCTTAGAGGTAGTGTTTCCGAAAAACCAATAACAAGAAGAAGTGTTAACACCACTTCGAATAATTCCAAAACTAAGTTTCATATATATCAACACATAATAACCACCCCTGATCTGATGACTCAGACCGATTACCCCGACGCATGATCAGACAACAACTCCTAACCTCCAATCTAGAACCTAAGGTTCCACAGCCCCCAAAGAAAACCCAACCAAAACTCTGATACCACAATGTAACACCTCGTTTTTCAAAGCGAGTGTGTATTTTTTTTTTTCAACAGAAATTAAAATACAACAGAGAAATAAATAAGGTAAAACCTTTGGATACATATATAAGTCCTTAAAATTTACAAGCAGCGGAAAAAGTTTCTCGAATCATCAATCCAAAATATTTACATATCAAAATGCGGCACAGTTTTCCAGTTTAAAAATAAACACAAATCAAAAGAGAGACATATGATCCCTCTATGTCAACCTAATCTGATCATTCTACCAAAAGGCTTTACACCCTGAGTAATCACCACGCGCCCCGTAGGATCCTCCTAGCATAGCTCCAATCAAGCATTCCCATCTACATTCCTATCCGTAGAGTACGAACCGGTAGGATCATCCTGGCTCTCATCTGAGGGCAAGGCCCAGATTTCCACAATAGTTGTAAAGGGTCACCAACCGAAATTAACAATTAACACATAACATTTACTTTTCAATGCACAAATAACCTTTTCAACTTATCATGCATCTTTGAAGGATTTTTCATATGTGAAAAGTTCATATAATGCTTGCCAAATAAAATTGAAATCAAAATAAAGTTATCAATCCATCAAGTAATACATAACTAACCAAAACATTGATAAATCAATTGAGCAATCGATTATCTAACTCAAAATAAGAATTTCCATTAAGCCAATCGATTTCCAAATCGATTTCCTGAAGGTATTTAGTGAAATTTGAATTATGGGCTTAATTCAATCGATTGGGCAATCAATTGACGGGATAGTTGAGCCACTGACTTAATGCCAATCGATTGGGCAATTGATTGGGCAATCGAGTGACAGCATAGTTGAGCCACTGACTTAATGCCAATCGATTTCCAAATCGATTTCCCTGCATATTCTTCCAAAAATTCATAAACTAACTCAATCACATACACACGCCACCCCAAACCTTAACACTTAGCAATACCCATACAATCACCGCGTCATTATGAGTTTCGAAAATGTTTGTTACAACCAAACATACTATCACACAATTCCAAAACATAACTCTTAGTACAATCAACAAAATCACATTTTGAATCAAGACACCCTTACACATAATTTCAAACCATAACACTTAGCAAAATCAACACAATCATAATTTGAATCAACCACGACTCGTGTGCTGAGCACCCTAATGCAATGCGTATATGCCAAAATGCATGGACTCGGAATTCCAAACCAAAATCCTCCTCGAAGGGCCGTAAATCATAATTGTACCGCCTATCGCAGGCCAAAGTACCAATTACCGAGGTGCCACCTATCACGGGTCAGCACGATTTACTAAAAAGCGTAAATCATAAACGTACCACCTATCACGGGTCAGTACTGTTTACCGAGGTGCCACCTATCACGGGTCAGCACGATTTACCAAAAGAAAAAGCGTAAGTCATAAGGGTACCGCCTATCACAGGCCAAAGTACTACTTACCGAGGTGCCACCTATCACGGGTCAGCACAACTTACCAAAAAGTAAATTGTAAACGTACCACCTATCACGGGTCAGTACAGTTTACCGAGGTGCCACCTATCACGGGTCAGCACAATTTACCAAATGAAATGCATGAGCATACACTAACTCCATTCACAACAAGCGTTAAGTAAATGCAAATATTAAAAGATTCCCCATTTTTAATACTCATTTACTTAACCGATTTTCTCACCTGACATTAAGCAAACAGACATATTAAGAGATTCCCCATTCTTAATATACTTTTGACTTAAACGGTTTCCACAACAAAACATTCAGTAAACAAGTCATTAAGAGATTCCCCATTCTTAATACTCATTTCACTGAAACCATTTTCAAAAACAAACATTAAGTAACCAATACATTAAGAGATTCCCCATTCTTAACGCTCAGTTAACTTAAACGATTTTCAAACAACATTAAGTAACTAAGACATTAAGAGATTCATCATTCTTAACGCCCAGTTAACTTAAACGATTTTCAAAATAACATCAACATTAAGTAAACGAGACATTAAGAGATTCCCCATTTTTAATTCTCATTTAACTTAAACGATTTTTCACAAACTCACATTAAGTGAACAAGACATTAAGAGATTACCTATTCTTAATACTCGTTTAACTTAATGGTTTTCAGATTCCACACAAAACCAATTTTCACATTCAATCCATACTGCACTCCAAATCATTTTCCACACAAACCACACAAAACAAACTCAAACATACTTTCACATTCAATCCATACTTCACTCCAAATCATTTTCCACACAAACCACACAAAACAAACTCAAACATACTTTCACATTCAATCCATACTTCACTCCAAATCATTTTCCACACAAACCCCACAAAACAAATTCAAACATACTTTCACATTCAATCCATAATTCACACCAAATCATTTTCCACACAAACCACACAAACACATCTTAAGTTTCATCAATTATCAATTTAGAACACGTCAAAACAATGAACACAAATCAACACAATCCATCACTCAAATACAACAAGTTTCATATACTCAAAATCATACATAAATGGGTTTAAAATTCATTTTCCATAAAACCTTACGTTAACCCTAACCAAATTCTTTTCCACACAACCACAAGTAAGTCCCTAAATGCAAACTAAAAGTTTGGAAGGAGCCCTTACCTTCACGTTAGTTGTAACGTGCGATGACAGCACCGCGACCAAATCCGGTAAAATCTCCGCTCGCAACGCCGCTTCCAAAGTTGGTCCCCTAGCACCGTAGCGTGGTGGTGAGCAACTTTCCCTTCTATCTTTTCGCGAAACGAAGCTTAGATCTAGATGAAACGGGGAGGTTTGTGTTTGAATCCGTAATACCGTTTTTCTTCTTTTTCGGATCAAAGAGGAAGAGTGAAGTTGAGAAATCTTTGTCCTATCACCCACCCAGCCTTGGGTTTCTATTCTTGAGGAAAAGGAAGCAAAGAAAACGAAAATGGAGGGAGGGAGAAAAAGAAGGCTTCACGAGCCAGAGGAAGAAGATGGAAAATGGCATTTTCTCTCCTTTCTCTTTCTTTCGTTTGTTTTTCTTTTCTCTCTATTTCCCTCCTTTCCTTTTCTTTCTATATATATATACTTAATATATATATATATACTTATAATATATATATATATATATATATATATATATATATATATATATATATATATATAACCAAACCAACAAATTTCTAACAACTCTCACATCTCAAACTATTTTGATAAAAATATCTACTCTCGTCGCAACTCGATTGACAGATACAATTTTCAGCAACCTGAGATATTTTGAACAAAACTGCCCAGAATTATATTCTTCGTAACCTAAATAAATTATTCTTCGACAAATAATTTTAATCCAATTTCCAAAAATATATTTTCGGCATCTAACTCACTAAATACCGAAAACTGGGATAAAAGCCTAAGCAATTTATCACAAAATACCCCAAAATTTTATAACTTAGGATTTAAAATTACGGGTCTTACACTTGCTACTTTTCTTCAAAAGCCTTTCTTTAATTATTTTTAATAGTATTTTGCCTTTATTGAATGAATCAAACAATTCATTCTTTAATACTATTCTGCCCTTGTTGGATGAATTCAAATAATTCATTCTTTAATACTATTATGCCATTGTTTAATGAAGTCAAAACAGTGAGGATACAGAACTGTAGTTTCCTCAGCTTGTGAGGCCACCCTCGGCATTTTCATGCTTAGCATTTAACTCAAAATTTTCTTATTTTTCCTTAATGAATGATAACCTGTTTTCTTATATGAATACACTCAAACGCACAGATTAGTCATTAAACACAATCATAATCTTTTAATTAATTTTGTTATCATTAAAACCAATTGAGAGAGATTTTGTCTCAACAATATATATATATATATATATATTTATATAATCACAATTAATATATAAAATAGAAGAAATCAAACACAATATAACTAATATCTCAAGATGATTATTTATAAAATAAATAACTAAAAATAGGAAATAGTTGTAAATGATTAAAATATAACTATGTGCACCATTGACATCCATCAAACGCACATTAAAATATCACATCCAATAAGAACACATATATACACATAAAATCGCTTAAAATCTTACTCTCTTAAATATTTCACTAAAGTACTATTATTTTTAGAAATGTATGTTAAATAATAAAATATAATATTTATTATTTATATTTCTCATTTAATCAAGTATGTATAAGATTAACACATCATAGAAAGAACACATATAAAAAAAAATTAATCCTAAAACTAATCAAAATACATCTCAAATAATTTTAACACCATATTAATTATCTAAAATAATATATTTAATTAATAAAATACTTTATATAAAATTTAAGGTGTTACAATTCTCCCATCGTTAAAGAAATTTCGTCCTCGAAATTTGTGGTGAGAAATACGTAAACTAATAACTAACCACCCTAAAGATTCAAACTTAGTTTCCAATGATATAATAAACATATTTATCACATTAACAACTCATTTAAGCATAAGTTGGCAAGAATTAATTAACTTAGCAAGATACGCTAACATGACATAATAAATCATTTAAACACATCATATTCAAGAACTCAATTATGAAGAAAATATCATGATTAATGCGTATCATTTACAGATAAAACTATGAATTTGAATTTAGTCAACAACCCTTACTACATTTAGTAGAATAAAGTAACATGTATCTGAAATACATTTTCAAGTTCGACTAACTTCTCAAACAATATTTTACTAGTTTTACTACCCTAAAATGATGTTTAAATTCTAACAACACTTACTCTATGGGTTTCACGAAAGTTAGATATATTGAGAAACATTGAAAGTATTTCACACCTTCAAGATTACAAATAGAATTGCATATACAACCCAATCACATACAATCACTTAAATTAAAAAAAAAAAAAAAAACGTGTGTGTATACTCATAGCAAAATAAGTTAAATATTTTCATATATAGATAAACACACTCAATGTCCGACTTAATTTCAAAGTATTATAAACAAAATTCATTTCTAGAACTCACACAATAGCTAGTCGTTATGAAATTAGAGAATATAGAACTAATAAGATACTAACACAATGTCCTTATTCATTTTAAGCAAATTACATAGAAGGTCAAACATATTGAATTGAATCTTTAATTTAAGTACACACCACCAACCAAATATTCACGCCACGTAATCAGTTATTAACATTAAACATTGATGCCACATAAGACTCATAATCAATCAAAGTTATATAAGAGATGAACATGGTTTCTCTTGAGAATTAGGTTTTGGTGCTGAATGACTTGAGAGATTAGCTCTCATCATGATATTATTTATAATCAAAATTGTACAAGAAGAATCTCTTAATTAAGGAAATAAATCTAGACTAAATCCAACCTATATCAAACATAATAAAATAAGGAATAACATATCTTAATAATAACCAACAAAATTATTGCATATCTCAACACTCCCCCTCAAGCAGGAGCATATAGATTGTAGGCATTGAGCTTGTCACATATATACAATATCCTTGGACCTTGAAGATCCTTTGTCAAAATGTGTGCCAAATGATCATTAGAATCAACAAATGAAGTAGCAATCTCACCAGACACAATCTTCTCACGAACAAAGTAACAATCAATCTCAATATTCTTATGATGAGGACTTAGAATGCATAACCAAGGAAGAAATCCTAGAGGATATTCAAGGTCTTGGAACCCCAATGACACGAGCAAGGTCAAAGAAGGCGAAGGAGGTTCTAAATAAGTTGATAACCACTTTATTTGAAGCAAGTACAACCCATGAAGAATTAAATCCCAAGATAGTCAATTGCTTAACCCAAATTAAAGAAGTTAAGGACTAAAGGCGGCATCTATGTGTTATCCAATTTTAATATTAGTTTTAATTATAGTAATAGACTGAATTAATAACAAAATTTGGATGTAACTGTAAAAATTTCAGTTGGGCCAGATTTAGAGAACTTTTTAGGAGTTGCCATTATAAAAGGCTAACCCTTATTTTTTTAAGGGGATTTTTGAATATTATTTTTGTGAGGCTTTTCTCTCTAGAGTTCTTGAAAGAATTCATCTTGAACTTATCAAGGTTGTTAACCCTTGTGGTATTCTTTTTGGTTTATCAATCCCGAGATTGTGGCATCATTTTGTTCTTGGTTTCTTTTCTGAATAATAATTTTGAGTGTCCTTTACATTAAACCCTAATACTCCAATTCTATTAATTTTCGTATTGAGTAACCTGCATTCATATCTCGAGTTCTACATACTTGTTTTTGGTGATTCAACAACATAATTCGCGTTTCAGAACGTCATCTTTCACCTCATTTTGAAATCGCCCGATTCAGAGTTTTGCAGTGCTGTTTATCGCATTCTCCAACTATACGCCATTTTTGACTCAAATCTATAAGTTTCTGATCTAGAACGATCCTTAAAATGAACCATGACTATTAGGATCATATCTGCATATTTGACTCACGAAGTTTTGGATTAGAAGCAATATGTAAGGCTGGTTGACTATCACATATGAGACACATAGTGCATATATTACAAAAGTGCAACTCTTAGAGAAGGTGTGTGAGCCATATGAGCTCCTGAGTAGTAAGTGTCATAGCTCGATATTCAACCTCAACACTAGATCCAACAACAACGTTCTGCTTTTTTTCTTTTCTAGGAAATCAAATTACCACCAATAAGAACACAATACCCATATATGGACTGCCTACAGGAAATACTTCCATCTCAATATGCATATGTGTAAGCAAATATATATGAACTACCTTTTTCTATGTAAACAAGACCTTTTCTTGGAGCTCCTTTAATGTATCTAAGATTCTAACCACAACATTCCAATGACTATGACAAAGGGAATTCAAGAATTGACTCACCACAATCATAACATTATAAAATATATGGCCTCATCATGTTCAAGTAATTCAGCTTCCCAACTAACCTTCTATATCTTCTTGGATCTGGAAATGACTCCCCCTTATCTGGTAGGAGTTTGGCATTTAGATCCTTAGGAGTATCAATTGGCTTGCAATCTAGCATACCAATTTCTTCCAAGATATCCAAAGCATACTTTCTTTGGGAAATATCAATTCCTGCCTTAGATTGGGCTACCTCAATGCTAAGAAAATATGTTAATCTACCTAGATATTTGATCTAAAAGTGGTGGACTAGATGTTATTTGAGTTCCACAATTCCATCAAGATCATCACATGTAATGACTATACCATCAACATAGACAACCGAGTAAATACACATGTTAGAAGAGAATTTATAAAACATTGAGTGTTCAACTTGACTCCGAATCACGCCATACTGTTGAAAAACACTACTAAACCTCCCAAACCATGTTCGAGGAAATTTTTTAAGACCATACAGAGCTTTATGAAGTCGACATACATACCCATGACACTATCCCTAAGCAACGAAACTAGGTGGTTGCCCGAGATAAAGTTGTTCTTCTATGTTTCCATGAAGGACTGCATTCTTTATGTCTAATTGTATAATAGCAAACGGTGCATAGCAGCTGTAAGACCCATAATTTTAAATTATACTTTAAGTATTTTAGCGTATTTTGGTATTGAACTCGGGGGCTTTTTAGCCAAAGTTATTAATATTTTGGGAGTTTAAATGACCAAAAAGATATTTTGATGCCGATTAAAATTACTCGTCGATAAGTAAAGTAAATTAAGTGCGGTGAATCTTTTAAGAAGAATTTAATTATGTGGAGTTTTGTTAAAAACATCTCGAGTTGCGACGATAGTAGATATTTTTAACTAAAAGTGGGTTATAGAGGTTATGGGTGAAACGGTAATTTTAATAAATATCTAGATATTTTGGTGATATTTGTTAAGTTATAATTAGTAAATATATATATATAAATATATATGTTTGTTTGGAGGGAAATAGAAAGGAAATGAAAAGGAAATAGAAAAAAGAAAAAGGAAACAAAACGGAAAGAAAAGCCAAGGAAGGAAAAAGAGAAAGTCATTGCGTGAAACTTCTTATTCTTCTTCTTCTCTATTAATGCAAAAACCAAACCGTCAACACTCAAACCTCCACGTTTCATCTAGATCTAAGCTTCATTTCGCAAGAGATAGAAGGGAAAGTTGCTCACCACCATGCTACGGTGCTAGTGAACCAACTTTGGAAGCGACTTCGCGAGCGGAGATTTTACCGGATTTACTCGCGGTACCGTAATCGCACGTTAAAGCTAACATTAAGGTAAGGGCTCCTTCCAAACTTTTAGTTTGCATTTAGGGACTTATTTGTGGTTGTGTGGAAAAGAAATTTGTTAGGGTTGAAGTGTTGATTTGGGGAAAATGAATTTAATGCTTTTATGGGTGAAATTTTAGAGTTGGGTTTTGGTGATATTGATGAGTGTTTTGTGGAAAATGAATTTAACTCATTTATATGTAGTTTTGAGGAAAGAAAATTTGATATGTTTGAGTGGTGGGTTGTGATGATTTGTGGTTGTCGTGTTTGACGTGTTCATAACTAATATTTATAAATTTTGAGATGTGTTTGTGTGGATTTTGTGGAAAAATGAATTAATTTGATTTGGTGTGAATTGTGGATTGAATTTGGGAATATGTCTGAGTATGTTCTATGTGGAATTTGAAAATCATTAGAGTTAAACGAGTATTAAAAATGGGGAATCTTTTAATATCTATGTTTACTTAATGATTGTTGTGAAAATCATTAGTTAAACGAATATTAAAAATGAGGAATCTTGTAATATTTCGGTTTACTTAATGTTTGTAGTGAAAATCGGTAGAGTTAAATGGGTATTAAGAATGGGGAATGTAAGACCCATAATTTTAAATTACACTTTATGTATTTTAGTGTATTTTGGTGTTGAACTCGGAGGCTTTTTAACCAAAGTTATTAATATTTTGGAGTGTATATACTTGCTACAATTGCCATGAACCAGGGCACTTTGCAAAGAATTGCAAGACTCTGAAGGTGGAACCAATGGTGAATGTAGCTAGGATTACACTTCCTACTGCTAGAAGACATGATTATTGCGTCGGCGCCGAAGTTGGAAATTTATCTATCAATCTGATTCAATATGACTGTGCGATTACACGTAACCCCCTAACTACACTTTCTGATTCACGGACAACCCATTCCTTCATTGCTACGGATTGTGTAAATCGTTTGAAGTCGTTTGTGTCTACTTTACTGCTAAGACTTTGACAGTAAATTATGCATGTTTACATTGTTCAATAACCATTCAGAATAGGGACTTCTTGATTAATCTGATTGGTTTACCTCTACAATAACCCAAGATCATTCTTGGTATGGATGGGAAGCCCTATCATTAGGTAATGATACATTGTACTCAATGTGTCGGTGTCAAACATAGTGTTTAGGTTTAGTACTAGATGGATGTTCCGTACAAGGTGGAACATCAGCGACCTGCTGGGGTGTTGCAACCTTTAGAGATTTCACAGAGTACCATCGAGTATTGTATCATACCGTGATCTGAAGTTCACATCACATTTTTGGGGAGCATTGCACGAAGCCTTGGGAACGAAACTACGATTGAGTTCACCTACAACAATAGTTTCCATGCAAGTATTGGAATGGCACCATATAAGGCTTTACATGGGCGCAAGTGTCAAACACCTTTGTGCTGGTATAAGGACGGTGAAAATATGATCGTCGGACCAAAGATGGTGCAACAGACTACAGCTAAGGTGAGGAAAATCAAGGACAAAATGAAGACTTCACAGGATCGTCAGAAGAGTTATGCGGACAAGCGTCGCAGACTTTTAGAATTCGAACAGGGTGACCATGTATTTCTGAGAGTCACACCTACTACTGGAGTTGGTAGAGCATTGAAATCGAAGAAGTTGACTCCGAAATTGATTGGACCATATCAGATTTCTGCACGAATTGGACCCGTTGCTTATCGGATTGCATTGCCTCCGATACTATCCAATATCCATGATGTGTTTCATGTGTCGCAATTGAGGAGATATCTTGCAGATCCATCTCACGTGATCGAACCAGACACAATCCAGCTAAAGGATAACTTGTCGTTTGAAGTACCACTTGAGAAAATTGATGACAGAAAGATTAAGCGATTGAGGGCCAAGGATGTTTCGTTGGTTAAAGTGATTTGGAACCCAATTACATGAGACGCGACTTGGGAACTAGAGAGAAAGATGAGAGAACAACACCTAGAGTTATTTATCGACGCATAGTTTCGAGGACGAAACTAATTTTAGGGGGGTAGTAATGTAAGACCCATAATTTTAAATTACACTTTATGTATTTTAGTGTATTTTGGTGTTGAACTCGGAGGCTTTTTAACCAAAGTTATTAATATTTTGGAGTGTATATAATCAAAAAGGTATTTTGATGCTCGATTAGAGTTACTCGTCGATAAATAAATTAAATTAACTGCGGTGAATCATTTACGAAGAATTTAATGCGTTATGGGTAAAATGGTAATTTTAATAAATATCTAGTTTTAAGATATTTGTTAATTATAATTATTATATATAATGATATATATATATATGTTTGTGTGGAGGGAAAAAGAGAGGAGATAGAAAAGAAAGAAAAATGAAATAGGAGGAAAGGAAATTGGAAGAAAGGAAAACCAAAGGAAAATAGAAAACACATTTTCCTCTCCCTGTCTCGCGCACTCAATCCTCCTCCTCCCTCCACCTTCATCCATTTTCATTGTTCTTGCTTCCTTTGAGTTCAAAATTTAATTGTGGGTGATAGGACAAGGATTTCTCAACTTCACTCTTCCTCTTTGATCCAAAAACTAAGAAAAACGGTTTAGGGATTTCAAAATCGTCAAACACAAACGTCGCCGTTTCTTCTGGATCCAAGCTTCGTTTCGCAAAGGGAAAGAAGGGAAAGTTGCTCACCACCACACTACGGTGCTAGTGAGCTAACTTTGGAAGCGACGTCGCGAGCAAAGTTTCTACCGGAATTGATCGTGGTGTCGTAAATCGACGTTAAAGCTAACGTTAAGGTAAGGGCTCCTCCCAATCTTTTAGTTTGCATTTAGGGACTTATCTGTAGTTGTGTGGAAAAGAATTTTGTTAGGGTTAGAGTATTGATTTGGAAAAATGTATCTAAGGCTTTATGGGTAAAATCTTTGAGTTAGGTTTTGGTTATATTGATGAATGCTTCGTGGAAAATGAATTTAAACTCATTTATGTATGATTTTGAGTGAATGAAACTTGTGTGTTTGAGTGGTGGATTGTGTTCGTTGTTTTGACGTGTTCATAATTGACACTGATGAAACTTGAGATGTGTTTGTGTGGTTTGTGTGGAAAATGATTTGGTGTGAATTATGGATTGAATGTGAAAGTATGTTTGAGTTTGTTCTGTGTGGAATTTGAAAACCATTAGAGTTAAACGAGCATTAAGAAGGGGGAATCTCTTAACGTCTCGTTTACTTAATGTGAGTTTGTGAAGATCGTTTAAGTTGAATGGGCGTTAAGAATGGGAAATCTCTTAATGTCTTAGTTACTTAATGTTGTTTGAAAATCATTTAAGTTAACTGGGCGTTAAGAATGGGGAATCTCTTAATGTCTTGGTTACTTAATGTTGTTTTGAAAATTATTTAAGTTAACTGGGCGTTAAGAATGGGGAATCTCTTAATGTCTTGGTTACTTAATGTTGTTTTGAAAATTGTTTAAGTTAACTGGGCATTAAGAATGGGGAATCTCTTAATGACTTGGTTACTTAATGTTTGTTTTGGAAAACCGTTTAAGATAAAAGAGTATTAAGAATGGGGAATCTCTTAATACTCTTGTTTGCTTAATGTTTTGTTTTGAAAATCGTTAAGTTAAATGAGTATTAAGAATCGGGAACCTCTTAATATCTGCGTTTACTTAATGTTGTCGTGAAAATGATTTTTTTGGAGAAATGAATTGTCGTGTTTTGGCGTGAATAGTGTAATAAATTTGTGAATATGTTTGAGTTTGTATTGTGTGGAATTTGAAAACCATTAAGTTAAACGAGTATTAAGAATGGGGAATCTCTTAATGTCTTGTTTACTTAATGTGTGTTTGGTTGTGAAAATCGTGTAAGTTAAATGAGAATTAAGAATGGGGAATCTCTTAATGTCTTTTTTAGTTATTGTTTGTTTTGAAAATTGCTTAAGTCAAATGAGTATTAAGAATGGGGAATCTCTTAATGTCTCGTTTACTTAATGTTTGTTTTGAAATTCGTTTAAGTTAAATAAGAATTAAGAATGGGGAATCTCTTAATGTCTTGTTTACTTATTGTTTGTTTTGAAAATCGCTTAAGTCAAATGAGTATTAAGAATGGGGAATCTCTTAATGTCTCGTTTACTTAATGTTTGTTTTGAAATTCGTATAAGTTAAATAAGAATTAAGAATAGGGAATCTCTTAATGTCATGTTTACTTATTGTTTGTTTTGAAAATCGCTTAAGTCAAATGAGTATTAAGAATGGGGAATGTCTTAATGACTCGTTTACTTAATGTTAGTTTTAGTAAACCGTGCAGACCCGTGATAGGTGGCACCTTGGTAAACGGTACGGGCCCGTGATAGGTAGTACGTTTATGGTTTATGCTTTTTGGTAAGTTGTGCAGACCCGTGATAGGTGGCACCTCGGTAAAGAGTACGGGCCCGTGATAGGCAGTACGTTTACGACTTATGTTTCTTGGTGAATTGTGTTTGTCCGTGAGAGACTGCACATGTGTTTGTCCGTGAGAGACTACGCCCTGGTGAATTGTGTTTGTCCGTGAGAGACTGCACAAGTGTTTGTCCGTGAGAGACTACACCCTAGTAAATTGTGAATTGTTGGTTCATCTGTCGGTGTGGGTAATTGTGTTATAAGTGTTAAGTGTTATGTTTTGGAATTTGGTGATAGCATGTTTGATTGCAATACTATTTTGAAACTCATGTTGTTGTAGTGATTGCGTTATCAGTGCTAAGTGTTAAGATTTGGGATTATGTATGAATGTGATTGAGTTAGTTTTTGAATTTTTGAAAGAAATATACAGGGAAATCGATTTACCCAATCGATTTGATGAGTTACAGGGGCTCTGTCTTTCACGAAATCGATGTACCCAATCGATTTTGTAATATGTTTCTCAAAACCATTTTAGAAATCGATTTTCCAAATCAATTGGATTCATTACAGGGGCTCTGTCTTTCATGAAATCGATTTACCCAATCGATTGTGTAATATGTTTTTCAAAACCATTTAAGAAATCTATTTGCCAAATCAATTGAATTCATTACAGGGGCTCTGTCTTTCACGAAATTGATTTACCCAATCGATTGTGTAATATGTTTTTCAAAACCATTTAAGAAATCGATTTGCCAAATCGATTGGATTCATTACAGGGGCTCTGTCTTTCACGAAATTGATTTTCCCAATCGATTGGCCAATACAGGGGCTCAGTTTTTCTCGAAACCGATTGCCCAAATCGATTGATGCAAGTTTAGAGTTCAGTTTTCACTAAAAACTTTCAGGAAATCGATTGGCCCAATCGATTGGCTCAGTGGAAAGTCTTATTTAGAGTTTGATAATTGATCGTTCAATTAATTTATAAATGTTTTGTTCAGTTATGTATTACTTGATGGATTGAGAACTCTATTTGATTTCATTTACGTTTGGCAAGCTTTATATGAACTTTTAGCATATGGAAAATCCTTTTAAGGTGCATGCTTAGTTGAGAGGATATTTTATGCATTTAAAAACTAAATGTTATGTGTTAACTGTTAATTTTGGTTGGTGACCCTTTACAACTATTGTGGAAATCTGGGGCCCTCAGATGAGAGCTAGGATGATCCTACCGGTTCGTACCCTATGGATGGGAATGTAGATGGGCATGCTTGATTGGAGCCACATTAGGAGGATCTCGCGGGGCGCGTGGAGATCACTCAGGGTGTTTAGTTGTTTTGTAAAATGATCAGACTAGGTTGACACATAGGGAATAGATGTCTTTCTTTTGGGTTGCTTTTATTTTTAAACTGGAAGACTGTATCACTTTTGTTATGTAAATATTTTGAACTCATATTTTGATAACTTTTTCCGCTGCTTGTAAATTACAATGACTTAATTAGTAATCCTAAGGTGTTACCTTATTTAATTCTCTGTTTTATTTTAATTCCTTTTGAAAAAAAAAAATACACCCTCGCTATGAAAAACGGGGTGTTACAGGGAATCTCTTAATATCTACGTTTACTTAATGATTGTCGTTCGAATTGTAAGAGTTAAATGGGTATTAAAAACGGGGAATCTTTTAATATCTGCCTTTACTTAATGGTGTTTGTCCGTGAGAGACTACACCCTGGTAAATTGTGTTTGTCCGTGAGAGACTGCACTGGTGTTTTTCCGTGAGAGACTACATCCCGATAAATTGTGTTGGTTCGTGAGAGACTGCAAATGTAAGACCCATAGTTTTTAAATCCTAAATTATACAATTTTAGGGTATTTTGTGTGGAATTTCTTAGGCTGTTAGTCCAGTTTTTGGTATTGAGCGAGTTAAATGCCAAAAATATACTTTTAGAAATTAGATTAAAATTATTTGTCGGAAAATAATTTACGTCCGTTACGAAGGATTTAATACCGGGCAATTTTGTTTGAAATATCTCGGATTGTTGAAAATTGTTCTGGTCAATTGAGTTGCGACGAGAGTGGTTTTTATTACAAAAAGTGGTTTGGGAAGTGATGGGTGAAATGGTAATTATAATACATATCTAATTTGGAGATATTTAATAATTATAATTAGTATATATATATATATATATATATATATATATATATATATATAGAGAGAGAGAGAGAGAGAGAGAGAGAGAGAGAGAAAGAAAAGGAAAGGAAGGAAAAAGGAAAACCAAAGGAAAACCTAAAAACATTTTCTCTCTCCCTGTCTCTCGCGCCAGCTTCCTCCTTCCTCCATTGTTATACTTTTCTTTGCTTTCTTTACTTCATTTTCTTCAAGAATAGAAACTCAAGGCTTAGTGGGTACGAAAGCAAGGATTTCTCAACTTCATACTTGCTCTTTGATTCGAAAACGAAGAAAAACGGTGTTACAGATTTCAAAACCATCAAAGTCAAACCTCCCCGTTTCATCTAGATCTAAGCTTTGTTTTGCAAAGAGAAAGAAGGGAAAGTTGCTCAATACCACGCTACGGTGCTAGGGAACCAACTTTGGAAGCGACATTACGAGCGGAGATTTTACCGGATTTACTCGCGATACCGTAATCGCACGTTAAAGCTAAAGTAAAGTTTAGGGCTCCTTCCAAACTTTTAGTTTGCATTTAGGGACTTATCTGTGGTTGTGTGGAAAAGAATTTTGTTAGGGTTAAAGTAAAGTTTCGTGGAAAATGAAGTTAAACTCATTAATGTATGATTTTGAGTAAATGAAACTTGTTGTGTTTGAGTGGTGGGTTGTGTTGATTTGTGTTCGTCGTATTTGACGTGTTCTTAATTAATACTGATGAAATTTGATATGTGTATGTTGGATTTTTTGGAGAAATGAATTGATGTGTTTTGGTGTGAGTTGTGGATTGGATTTGAAAATATGTTTGAGTTTGTTTTGTGTGGAATTTGAAAACCATTAAGTTAAATGAGTATTAAGAATGGGGAATCACTTAATGTCTTGTTTACTTAATGTGTGTTGGTGAAAATCGTTTAAGTTAAATGAGTATTAAGAATGGGGAATCTCTTAATGTCTTCTTTACTTAATGTTTGTTTTGAAAATCGTTGGAGTTAAAAGAGTATTAAGGTTGGGGAATCTCATAATATTTCTGTTTGCTTAATGTGTGTTTGTTTGTGAAAATCGTTTATGTTAAATGAGGATTAAGAATGGGGGATCTCTTAATGTCTTGTTTACTTAATGTTTGTTTTGAAAATCGTTTGAGTTAAAAGAGTATTAAGAATGGGGAATCTCTTAATATTTCTGTTTGCTTAATGTGTGTTTGTTTGTGAAAATCGTTTAAGTTAAATGAGGATTAAGAATGGGGAATCTCTTAATGTCTTGTTTACTTAATGTGTGTTTGTTTGTGAAAATCGTTTAAGTTAAATGAGTATTAAGAATGGGGAATCTCTTAAAGTCTTGTTTACTTAATGTTTGTTTTGAAAATCGTTTAAGTTAAATGAGTATTAAGAATGGGGAATCTCTTAATGTCTTGTTTACTTAATGTTTGTTTTGGTAAATCGTGTTGACCCGTGATAGGTGGTACGTCGGTAAACAGTACTGACCCGTGATAGGTGGTACGTTTACGATTTACGTTTTTGGTAAATTGTGTTTGTCCGTGAGAGACTGCATAGGTGTTTGTCCGTGAGAGACTACACCCTGGTAAATTGTGTTTGTTCGTGAGAGACTGCACAGGTGTTTGTCTGTGAGAGACTACACCCTGGTAAATTGTGTTTGTCCGTAAGAGACTGCATAGGTGTTTGTCCGTGAGAGACTACACCCTGGTAAATTGTGTTTGTCCATAAGAGACTGCACATGTGTTTGTCCGTGAGAGACTACACCCTGGTAAATTGTGATTTGTTGGTTCATTTTGTCTGTGTGGGGATTGTCGCGTCAAGATGATTCCATGTGATTTGTTGGTTCATCTTGTCTGTATGGGTATTGTGTTATAAGTGCTAAGTGTTATGTTTGAAATTGTGTGAAAGCAGGTTTGATTGCAAAACTATTTCGAAGCTCATGATGTTGTAGTGATTGTGTTATAAGTGTTAAGTGTTATGTTTTGGAATTGTGTGATAGCATGTTGATTTCAAAACTATTTCGAAGTTCATGATGTTGTAGTGATTGTGTTGAAATTGCTAAGTGTTAAGATTTGGAGTTGTGATTGAATATGAATGTGTTAGTTTATGTATTTTGGGAAGAATTTACAAGGGAATCGATTTCCCAATCGATTTGATGAGTTACAAAGACTTCGCAAATTTGCCAAAATCGATTTACCCAATCGATTTTGTAATATGTTTTTCAAAACCATTTAAGAAATCGATTTAGCAAATCGATTGGATTCATTACAGTAGCTCAGCAAAATTGACGAAATCGATTTGGTAAATCGATTGGCTTCAATACAGGGGCTCAGTTTTTCATTCAATAGATTTCCCCAATCGATTGATTTAAGCCCAGAGTCAGTTTTCACTAAAAACTTTTAGGCAATCGATTTCCCCAATCGATTGGCTCAGTTGAAAATTCTTATTTTGAGGTTGATAATCGATTGCTCAATTGGTTCTTCAACGAATTGGCCCGTTGTTAATTACTTGATTGATTTGAGACTTATTTTGATTTCATTTTCATTTGGTAAGCATTATATGAACTTTTAGCATATGGAAAATCCTTTTAAGGTGCATGCTTAGTTGAAAGGATATTTTGTGCATTTAAAAACTTTAATGTTATGTGTTAACTGTTAATTTCGGTTGGTGACCCTTTACAACTATTGTGGAAATCTGGGCTTTGCCCTCAGATGAGAGCCAGGACAATCCCACCGGTTTGTACCCCATGGATGGGAATGTAGATGGGAATGCATGACCAGAGCTATGTTAGGAGGATCTTACAGGGCGCGTGAAGATCACACGGGATGTATAGCTTTTGGTAGAATGATCAGATTAGGTTGACATAGAGGGATCATATGTCTTTCTTCTGAATTGTGTTTATTTTAAATTGGAAGACTGTACCTATACTAATATTGTCAGTATGACATGTTATTTTCGATGGGTTACATGTACCACTTTTTGTTATGTAAATCTTTTGGATTCTTATTTCGAGAAACTTTTCCGCTGCTTGTCAATTATAATGACTTAATTTTTTATCCAAAGGTGTTACCTTATTAATTCTTCTTTGTTTTATTTAATTTCTTTTGAGAAAAAAATACACCCTCGCTTTGAAAAACGGGGCGTTACAGCACAGGTGTTTGTCTGTGAGAGACTACACCCTGGTAAATTGTGTTTCTCCGTGAGAGACTGCACAGGTGTTTGTCCGTGAGAGACTACACCCTGATAAATTGTGTTTGTCCGTGAGAGACTACACCCTGGTAAATTGTGTTTGTCCGTGAGAGACTACACCCTGGTAAATTGTGTTTGTCCGTGAGAGACTGCACAGGTGTTTGTCCGTGAGAGACTACACCCTGGTGAATTGTATTTGTCCGTGAGAGACTGCACAGGTGTTTGTCCGTGAGAGACTACACCCTGGTGAATTGTGTTTGTCCGTGAGAGACTGCACAGGTGTTTGTCCGTGAGAGACTACACCCTGGGGAATTGTGTTTGTCCGTGAGAGACTACACCCTGGTGAATTGTGTTTGTCCGTGAGAGACTGCGCAGGTGTTTGCCTGCCTCGACTCCTTCGATTATGAAAGTTTTAAGTATCACTTGGTCCTCCATCCAACCTTGCGGATATTAAATCATCAACAAAAAAAAAGTCAACTATCTTAGGGTCCCAAATCAAATCTCGGATAATCCTTCTGAACTATCTAAATATTTTCCATCCTTTAATAGACTCTCAAAACTTATATTACCGCAATCTTGAAGTATTCTCGTACTTGATACTTCAAATCCCACTTAATGGTAACATAGAGTTAAATACATCAAGGCATAACTCATGATGTTTTTCCGAACATTGCTGAAAATTCACATTTACGTGTCTATAGTTTCATCCAATATCACTATCCATATTTACTATCTCCTAAACAACAAAGAGATTTGTCACTTATCAACAAAATATATATTCTCACTCTTATACTCGTCATGAGATTCATACTTAATAATCCAAGTTGCGAATCTAGTCTAACTTGAATACTCAACTTTATCCCTCAAGGTATCGACTATTCCTCAAAGCGTATTTTATCTAACCAAAGGAGCATTTACTCCTAACATGCTATGCTCCCTTAACTTCAATACCAGTCTCTTTCATTGACACTTAAGCACCAAATGCCATTCCAATGGAAGCCTCATCTTCTCAACAATTCCATGATGTTCACATTTCTTTGACAGTTGTCAAACTTCATCCAGTTTCATCCTGAAATCTACCAGGAAAACATCTAATACTTTTCTTAACAAAAGTCCTCAACATAGATCTTTACTTGATATCCCTTATTAGTCTAATGTTAATCCATCCATACTCATCATCTTCGAGTTTACACCAACACATAGCATCTGTGTCCTTGGAACCATTTTATAAATTCCATGTCGTCATGATTTGCTTCAACTCTTCCTGACAATCCGTCATCTCGAAGATCTTTTCCACTTCTTGAATCCACTAGTCAACTCTTTTCCTGAGTCCTCATCACCCTTGAACTTTGGAGGATGGTAACGACGAAAGTATTCTAACCCTCTTAATCTTAAGAGCACAAATCTCTTTTTTCCTCTTCTCCAGATCCCGCAGAGTCTTTGCAGCAGTTCGTGCAACAACAAAACCTCTATGTTATTTGTAGCTCCAACCCTTTGATCATCCCTACAGACGTTCATCCTTGCAACGTCGTTCCATCTGGGAGGTAGTGTTTCCGAAAACCAACATCAAGAAGAAGTGTTAACACCACTTCGAATAATTCCAAAACTAAGTTTCGAATATATCAACACATAATAACTACCCCTGATCTGACAACTCAGACCAATTACCCCGACGCATGATCAGATAACGACTCACAACCTACAGGTTGACTTACAATCTATAACCAAAGGCTCCACAGCCCTTAAAGAAAACAAAACCAAAGCTCTGATACCACAATGTAACACCCCGATTAAGTCGTTATAATTTACAAAAGAAAATAAAAAAGGAAATGCCTTTGGATACATATTTAAGTCGTTATAATTTACAAGCAGCGGAATAGTTTTTGAAATATGAGTCCAAAGTATTTACACAACAGCCAGTGATACATGGAATCCATTAACATAAGATGTCATGCTGACAGTATTGGTAAAGATAAAATTTTCCAATTCCAAATAAACGCAATTCAAAATAAAGACATTTGTTCCCTCTATGTCAACCTAATCTGATCATTCTACCAAAAACTATACACCCTGAGTGTTCTCCACGCGCCCCGTAAGATCCTCCTAACGCGGCTCCAGTCAAGCATTCCCATCTACATTCCTATCCATAGGGTACGAACCGGTAGGATCGTCGTGGCTCTCTTCTGAGGGCAAAGCCCAGATTTCCACAATAGTTGTAAAGGGTCACCAACCGAAATTAACAGTTAACACACAACATTTAAGTTTTTAAATGCACAAATAACCTTTCAACTTAGCATACACCTTAAAAGGGTTTTTCATATGCTAAAAATTCATATAATACTTGCCAAATAAAAATGAAATCAAAATAGAGTTCTCAATCCATCAAGTAATAAACAACTGGCCAAAGCATTGATAAATCAATTGAGCAATCGATTATCTAACTCAAAATAAGAATTTCTACTGAGCCAATCGATTGGGAAATCGAATTCCTGAAAGTTTTTAGTGAAAACTGAACTCTGGGCTTAAATCAATCGATTGGGAAATCGATTGAATGAAAAACTGAACCCGTGTATTGAAGCCAATCGATTTCCAAATCGATTTTGTCAATTTTGCTGAGCTCCTGTAATGGCCAAACTGATTGGCAAATCGATTTTGTCAAATAAGCGAAGTCCCTGTAACTCATCAAATCGATTGGGAAATCGATTTCCCTGCATATTCTTCCCAAAATACATAAACTAACTCAATCACATTCATACACAACTCTAAATCTTAACACTTAACAATTCCCACATATTCACCACGACAAATTGGGTTTCGAAATAGTTTTACAATCCATCACACTTACACATAATAATCAATACATAACACTTAGCAATTTCAACACAATTACCACGACAACTTGGGTTTCGAAACAGTTTTACAATCAATCAAACTTACACACAATATCAATACATAACACTCAATCATGACTTGAATCAAACACGACTCGTGTGCCAAGCACCCTAATGCAATGCTTATATGCCAAAATGCGTGGACTCGGAATTCCAAACCAAAACCCTCCTCGAAGGGCCGTAAATCATAATTGTACCGCCTATCGCAGGTCAAAGTACCAATTACAGAGGTGCCACCTATCACAGGTCTGCATGATTTACTAAAAAGCATAAACCATAAATGTACTGGCTATCACGGGCCCGTACCGTTTACCAAGGTGCCACCTATCACGGGTCTGCACGGTTTACTAAATAGAACGTAAGTTGTAAATGTACCACCTATCACAGGCCAAAGTACTATTTACCAAGGTGCCACATATCACAGGTCTGCATAATTTACAAAAAACCGTAAATCGTAAATGTACCGCCTATCACGGCCCAAAGTACTATTTTCCAAGGTGCCACCTATCACGGGTCTGCACGGTTTACTAAGAAAGAACAAAAATTGTAAATGTACCGCCTATCACAGGCCAAAGTACTATTTACCGAGGTGTCACCTATCGCGGGTCAGCACAATTTACAAAAATGTTAATCATAAATGTACCGCCTATCACAGGCCAATGTTCTATTTATCAAGGTGCCACCTATCACGGGTCTGCACGATTTACAAAAAGCATAAAAATTCATGAGCATATACTGACTCCATCCACAACAATCGTTAAGCAAATGCAGATATTAAAAGATTTCCCATTTTTAATACTCATTTAAATTAAACGATTTTCACAACAAACATTAAGCAAAAAGAAATATTAAGAGATTCCCCATTCTTAATACTCTTTTAACTTAAACGATTTTCACAACAAACATTAAGCAAACAGAAATATTAAGAGATTCCCCATTCTTAATACTCTTTTAACTTAAACGATTTTCAAAACAAACATTAAGTAAACAGAAATATTAAGAGATTCCCCATTCTTAATACTCTTTTAACTTAAAGATTTTCACAACAAACATTAAGCAAACAGAAATATTAAGAGATTCCCCATTCTTAACACTCTTTTAAATTAAACAATTTTCAAAACGAACATTAAGTAAACAAGACATTAAGAGATTCCCCATTCTTAATACTCATTTAACTTAAACGATTTTCCAAAACAAACATTAAGTAAACAAGACATTTAGAGATTCCCCATTCTTAATACTCATTTAACTTAAACGATTTTCAAATTCCACACAAAAAAACTCAAACATATTATCAAATTCAATCCACGATTCACACCAAAACACATCAATTCCTTTCTCCACAAAATCCAACCATACACATATCAAATTTCATGAGTATTAATTAAGAACACGTCAAATACGACGAACACAAATCAACACAACCCACCACTCAAACACCACAAGTTTCATTTACTCAAAATCATACATAAATGAGTTTAATTTCTTTTTCCCCGAAACATTCATCAATATAACCAAAACCAAACTCTCAGATTTTACCCATAAAGCCTTAGATTCATTTTCCCCAAATCAACACTTCAACCCTAACGAAATTTTTTCCACACATCCACAGTTAAGTCCCTAAAATGCAAACTTGAAGTTTGGAAGGAGCTCTTACCTTCACGTTAGCTTTAACGTGTGATTACGGTACCGTGAGTAAATCCGGTAAATTTTCCGCTCGCAACACCGCTTCCAAAGTTGGTTCCCTTGCATTGTAGCATGAATGTGAGCAACTTTCCCTTCTATCTCTTCGCGAAACAAAGCTTAGATCTAGATGAAATGGGGAGGTATGTGTTTCATGGTTTTGAAATCCCTAACTCCGTTTTTGAATCCAGGAAGGAGGAAGAAGCTGGAAATTTGTTCCTACTCACCCACAATCCTTGGGTTTCTACTCTTGAACAAAAGGAAGCAGCGAAAATGGAGGTAGAAGGAGGGAGAAGAAGTGGGTTTTCACGCGAGGCAAAGGAAGAAGGAGGAAAACGTTTTTCCTTTGTTTTCTTTTCTTCCATTTTCTTTCTTTTCTTTTTCCTTTCTATTTATTTCTCCTTTCCTTCCTTTCCTTTTCTTATACATATATACATATATATTACTAATAATAATAATATATAATATATATGTAATATATATATATATATAATAATGAAACCTAAACCAATAAATATCTAATAACTCTCACATCCATCACTTCACTCACATCACAAACTACTTTGATAAAAATATCTACTCTCGTCGCAACTCAATTGTCATATACAATTTTCAGCAACCCGAGATATTTTTAACAAAATTGCCCGGTATTAAATCCTTTGTAACGTAAATAAATTATTTTCCGACTAATAATTTTAATCCAATTTCAAAAAATGTATTTTTGGCATTTAACTCACTAAATACCAAAATACCCTAAAATTGTATAATTTAGGATTTAAAAACTATGGGTCTTACAGACTGCACATGTGTTTGTCAGTGAGAGTCTACACCCTGGTAAATTGTGTTTGTCCGTGAGAGCCTGCACAGGTGTTTGTCCGTGAGAGACTACACCTTGTTAAATTGTGTTTGTCCGTGAGAGACTACACCCTGGTGAATTGTGTTTGTTTGTGAGAGACTGCACAGGTGTTTGTCCGTGAGAAACTACACCCTGGTAAATTGTGTTTGTCCGTGAGAGACTGCACAGGTGTTTGTCCGTGAGAGACTACACCCTGGTAAATTATGTGTAAGTGTGATTGATTGCAAAACTATTTCGAAACTCAAGTTATCGTGGCGATTGTGTTGAAATTGCTAAGTGTAATGTTTGAAATTGTGTGTAAGTGTGATTGATTTCAAAACTATTTCGAGACTCAAGATGTCGTTGTGATTGTGTTGTAATTGCTAAGTGTTATGTTTGAAATTGTGTGTAAGTGTGATTGATTTCAAAAATATTTCGAGACTCAAGATGTCAAGGTGATTGTATTGTAATTGCTAATTGTTACATTTTGGAATTGTGTGTAAGCCATAAGCTTCCATGGTCTTGTTTTTGATTTAAGTCCCAAACATACAGTGCACATGAAATATTTGCCTTATCTAATGTTTTGAATTGAGAAACATTTCAGGCATACATGAAGACACCACACACTTGGAACAATAGTTTGCAACTCAAGGAATCAACCATAGTTGGAGGATGCACTTGAGGAAGATGCAATTTTTGTATAGTGGTATTAGGTGTCTAAGTATTAAGTTGAGTAAACAAATCACTAGAGTCTCACACAAGACATTGCCAATAAACTTTTGTCATTCATTCATGTGTTATGAAACTTAACTCTGAAAAACTCGATTGAACAATCTATTGAATGGGTCATCAATCGAATAGCACATAAACTGTCATAAACAACTGAGGTCTGTAACAAGATCACTCGATTGTCAAGTCGATTGCAAAATAGATTGACAATTCGATTGACGCTGAAGTTTAAGTTACAGAGAGCACGCAGTTTGTGCCCACTCGATTGACCACTCGATTGTCCACTCGATTGGCAACTTGATTGTTTGCAGTATCTGAGTCACTTTGACCACGATACTCGATTGACACATCGAATGATGCTATATTTCAAGTCACAGTGAGCACCCAGTTTTGAACAACTCGATTGCTCACTCGATTGAAAGGAAATTATAGCATCAGGTCTGAATCACTTTGATCACAACACTCGATTGACCAATCGAGTGATGCTATTTTTCAAGTCACAGTGAGCACCCAGTTTTGGCCAACTCGATTGCTCACTCGATTGAAAGGAAATTAGAGCATCAGGTCTGATTCAGAAACTCGATTGCTCACTCGATTGGGTTTTCAGAAACAAAATGGATGAGAATGGTGTGATTACCAGGAACAAGGCTAGGTTAGTGGCCAAGGGTTACAACCAGGAAGAGGGAATAGACTATGATGAGACCTATGCCCCAGTAGCCAGACTAGAAGCTATCAGGATTTTATTGGCATATGCTTGTATAATGGATTTCAGATTATTTCAAATGGATGTTAAAAGTGCTTTTTTAAATGGAGACATTCAGGAGGAAGTCTTTGTCAGTCAAACCCCTGGTTTTGAAGATCCTAAGCTTCCAAATCATGTGTATAAACTTACAAAAGCCCTCTATGGCTTGAAACAAGCTCCAAGAGCTTGGTATGATAAGCTGAGCAATTTCCTTTTACAAGAAAATTTTTCAAGGGGAAATGTAGATAAAACACTTTTTATCAAAAGACATTTTATTGGTCCAAATTTATGTTGATGACATAATATTTGGATCAACAAATGATAAGCTTTGTAATGATTTTGAAAACACTATGAAAGGCAGATTTGAAATGTCCATGATGGGATAATTGACTTACTTCCTGGGATTTCAAATCAAACAAAGCAAAAGTGGCATTTTCCTTAGTCAATCAAAATATTGCAGTGATCTTTTAAAGAAATTTAATTTTGAAAAACTTAAATCCATTGACACGCCTATGAGTCAATCCTGCTACTTAGATAAGGATGAATCGGGTAAAGCTGTAGATGTGACTGTGTTTAGGAGCCTGATAGGATCCCTACTTTACCTAACCGCTAGTAGACCAGACATCATGTTTAGTGTGTGTATGTGTGCTAGATACCAGGCCAATCCTAAGGAATCTCACCTCAGTGCTGTTAAGAGAATCTTCAGATATCTCTTAGGAACCAAAGATCTTGGTTTGTGGTATCCTAAGGGATCTCCTTGCACTCTTGTTGGTTATTCTGATTCTGACTTTGCTGGATGCAAATTAGACAGAAAAAGTACCTCAGGTACTTGCCAACTTTTAGGTAACTCTCTTGTTTCTTGGCATAGCAAGAAACAAAACAGTGTAGCCCTCTCAACTGCTGAAGCTGAGTATGTTGCTGCTGGTAGTTGTTGCGCTCAAATTCTTTGGATGCAGCAATACCTCTCTGATTTTGGGGTGGACCTAGGAACTGTGCCTATTTTGTGTGATAATACTAGTGCTATTAATATTACTAAGAATCCTGTCATGCTTTCTAGGACCAAGCACATAGAAATAAGGCATCACTTCATTCGAGATCAATATCAACAGGGCAAGATTAAGTTGGAATATGTCAATACAACTGAGCAGTTGGCTGACATTTTCACCAAGGCCTTGCCTAAGGACAGTTTCTTCTTTATAAGAATGAAACTGGGCATCATTGATCCCAATGAAATCTGATCCTTATACCCCAATTCGATTGCACAATCGAGTGTCTTGTGGCCAAATAAGCATTTCTTCACTCAAAATTCAATTGCAAAATCGACTGTCTGATGAACAGTGCTTCATTTTGTCAAGTTGGAAACACGATATTCGATTGCTACGTTGAATGGTTTGGTCTCAGTTTTTATTTTGTTTATGTCTGTTTTGTTTATTTTTTGTTTCAATCGGATGGGCATTCGACTGCTGATATCTCAGAAGCCTGACTGTTGAAGTTTTCATCACGTCAATCGGATGCCAAATAAGCATTTCTTCACTCAAAATTCGATTGCAAAATCGACTGTCTGATGAACAGTGCTTCATTTTGTCAAGTTGGAAACACGATATTCGATTGCTACGTCGAATGGTTGGGTCTCAGTTTTTATTTTGTTTATGTCTGTTTTGTTTATTTTTTGTTTCAATCGAATGGGCATTCGACTGCTGATATCTCAGAAGCCTGACTGTTGAAGTTTTCATCACGTCAATCGGATGGCAAATCGAGTGTTCTTATCTCAGAGTTCAGTTTTTTTTGAAATTTTGTTACGATATTCGATTGGGCAATCGAATGCTGAACTGGAATATGGTTAACATGCGATTGGACAAGCGACTATTTGGTTTAAGTGACTTACAAGTCTGAGAATTTTTTTTGCAAATCAGATCCCGAACATCGATTGGCATATATCCGTTGAGAAAATTATAGCCGTTGGATGAGTGTAACGGTTACTTTTTTAACCCATAAATGTAATCAGTCTATTGGGCAACCAGATTTTTGCAGTGCTATATAAACCTGGACTTCACAATTCGATTTATAAATCAAATTTTTCACTCTGCTATCATCTTCTTCATCCAACTGCATTCTTTTCTTCATCCAATCAACCTCCAATCTACATTATTCAATGGCTCGTGTTAAACGAACTGGTAGAAAACCAGCCATCACCTCTGTTGGTCCCTCCTCCAAAGTTATTCAACAATCCAACTCTTCATCATCTTCTTCTTCTACCTCTAGTGGAAGAACCCCTTCACCTTCACCTCCACCCAAAAGAGTTTCAATCCCTACACACAAGGTACTGGCAAAGGACAAGGGCAAAGCAGTTGCCACTACTCCTAAAATCAGCAAAAAGAGGAATGTTCCTCCATCTGAGAAGTTGTTGGGAGATGTCATGAAGGAGTTAACTAAGAAGAAGAAGCCTTCATCCCCTCCTAAGAAGGTTAAATCTTCAAAAGAGAAAAATACTGAAGGCAAGGCTGTTCCAGACTCTTTCGTCAAAAGAAAAATCCAAGATGCAAGGACCTTGGATTTTCCTTACTTTGATAAAAATGGTTTTTCTTTTCAAAACCATTTAAGGTTTCATGGTTCGGAAAACCTTCTTTCCTGTTCTTTGGATGTATATCCAAGGTTGGTGAGAGCTTTCTATTCCACCTTCATCCAAACCAAGACCGAGTTTGCAGCTGAAGTGAAGAACAGAAGGATTGCTATGACCTTTGAAGAATTTTCTAAGCTGACTGGTTTGCCTTTTTGTGGGTACACCATTGACGGACGAGCACACGATGCTCCAGAAGACGAAGGTTGGGAAAACTCCATTGACAAGCATGCTGCTTTACAGGAATTGATGATGGAAGGTTTTGTTGAGAAAGGGACTATTCAAGCTAGACAGATGAAAGTTGAGCACAGGCTGCTCATGTACGTGCTAACAAGAATGTTAGTACCTAGAGCCGGGAATCATTCTGTTGTACAGAGGCTAGACATTGTCTTGCTATGGGGACTGTACAAAGAGCTGAAAATGAGTTGGACATGGATTGTGCTGCTGAACATGCAAGAATCAGCACAAGGGAAGCACATCCTGCCCTACCCCCACTAGTTATGAGGATTCTGAGGCATTTCAAGGTGTCTCTAGCCAATGAAGAATCACTCACAACTACTCATACATTTGGTGAAGCCATTGTCAACCAAATGCAGATCAGACGCATCAACAATGTTTGGACAAGAACTCCAACAACTGCTGATCATGCACAACCAAGTGCTGATCAAGCCCAATCAAGTGCCCAAGCACCTACACCAGCTGAAGGATCATCTGAGATCATGGCAAAGCTGATGGAGGTCTTGAAACTTCAAGCTGAACACAGTGAGAGGGTGGAATCTTCTCTTCTAAAGCTTCAAGCTTCCTTGGAATCAGTTCAGAAGGATGTTTCAGCCATCCAGGAGCACTTGGGTCTCAAGATGTCTTTTGAAGACATTGCAGAGATTGGGAGGCAATCAACTGCAGAACCAAACTAGGACAATGAAGATGGTTCTGATTCTCATGGGGAGAAGACACCTGCTGAGGCTAATACAGCGGTCTCTCCTCCTCCTGCTGGTGATAATGAGGACCAAGCCTAAGGTTTTTGGTTGTTTAGGTTTAGAGTTTTTGCTGTTTGATTGTTGCTGTTTGTTGTCTTGTTATTTCAAATGTTGTTTATTAATTTCCTCTTGTATATTTGTCTTATGTCTTTTTGTATTAATGACAAAAGGGGGAGATTGATTTGATTAATTTGAGATTATATGCTGTTTTGTATCATACCTACTCTGATGATATGTATATGCTGATGGTATGTCTGGTGTTATACCTCTGATGTTATGTAAATGCTGATACTGATATTGACTTTGCTGATATTGCATATGCCCTGATTAATGCATTACATTCATGGTCTGATATATACTAAGCTCTGGTGTTTTATATGCATCTGTTCTAATACATGTTATAATGATTGATGCACACCCTGGTTATGCACTGAAAATGTTTTGTATCATACATTCCAAAACTCATGGGGAGATTTTTTAAATAATCTCAATATTATCTGTATGTTTGTCATTAAATCAAAAAGGGGGAGATTGTAAGCCATAAGCTTCCCTGATCTTGTTTTTGATTTAAGTCCCAAACATACAGTGCACATGAAATATTTGCCTTATCTAATGTTTTGAATTGAGAAACATTCCAGGCATACATGAAGACACCACACACTTGGAACAGTAGTTTGCAACTCAAGGAATCAACCATAGTTGGCGGATGCACTTGAGGAAGATGCAATTTTTGTATAGTGGTATTAGGTGTCTAAGTATCAAGTTGAGTAAACAAATCACTAGAGTCTCACACAAGACATTGCCAATAAACTTTTGTCATTCATTCATGTGTTATGAAACTTAACTCTGAAAAACTCGATTGAACAATCGATTGAATGGGTCATCAATCGAATGGCACATAAACTGTCATAAACAACTGAGGTCTCTAACAAGATCACTCGATTGTCAAGTCGATTGCAAAATAGATTGACAATTCGATTGACGCTGAAGTTTAAGTTATAGAGAGCACTCAGTTTGTGCCCACTCGATTGACCACTCGATTGGCAACTTGATTGTTTGCAGTATCAGAGTCACTTTGACCACGATACTCGATTGACACATCGATTGATGCTATATTTCAAGTCACAGTGAGCACCCAGTTTTGAACAACTCGATTGCTCACTCGATTGAAAGGAAATTATAGCATCAGGTCTGAATCACTTTGATCACGACACTCGATTGACCAATCGAGTGATGCTATTTTTCAAGTCACAGTGAGCACCCAATTTTTGCCAACTCGATTGCTCACTCGATTGAAAGGAAATTAGAGCATCAGGTCTGATTCAGAAACTGAATCAATCGATTGACCAATCAAGTGAAGCTTATATAATTCAAGTTTCCAGAAACACAGAAAATACGACACTCGATGCAGCAATCGATTGTATCCATACAAACTCGATTGGGCAATCGATTGTCCTGGTTTTTCCTTGAATATATATAAGATGCTTCAAATCATTTTAAACAGAATTTTTGGAACAACTTGTATAACTCTTGCATAAAAACTTTTCACATCTTTTCAGAATCTCTTGCTCTCAATCTTGCATATCTCTGAAAATACTTTGAAAGAAAAGTTTCCTAACACATAAAAATATTCATTGGCAAATCAAATCTTTTGTGTGATGCTAGAGTGATTGAACACATTTCTTGATACTACTTTTCTTTGTTCGTGTAAAAGACAATTCGTTGTAATTGGTGCTGTAACATATCTAGTTTAGAAACTGGTGGCTATTCTTGTTGGTGTGGCATCATCAAGAGGAAGTCTACTTTGATCTTGTGTGAGTTTAGGGATAAACTACAAGGATCAAAGGGGTGACAAGATAGAAGTGAAGGGAGTTAGATTGATAGGTCGTGTAGAAGACTGGAAAATCTCTAAAAGTACTCGAATTCATTCTATAATGAAAAAGGCTGGAATCATGATTATGATTTCGGGACTGGATGTAGGTCGTTGGATCAACGGCTGAACCAGGATAAATCTTGGTGCAATCTTTCCTATCCCTTCTCTTTAATATTCAGCATTGTTTAATTGCTTATTCTTGTATGTGATTTTAAGTTTCCACTGTGTGTGGGAATTGTATGAATGGTGCATGATTGATATGGGAATTATGTCTAACTAGTTGGAGTTGATCTTAATTATCTTGTTCTTATTCAAAAAGAAGTCATAGTTTTCCAACATTGTGTATTGTGTGTAACTGTGATTGATTCAGTTTATGTAGTTTAGAAAAACTACAGAAAAATCAATTTCCCAATCGATTCTGTTAAAAGATATTGAACAAATCGATTTGGCTTGTCATAGTGACTCAACTTTTTATCAAAATCGATTTGCCAATTGATTTGGCATGTTACAGTAGCTCAGCTATTTATCAAAATCGATTTGCCAATCGATTTGGCTTGTTACCATGGCTCAACTATTTATTTCAATCTATTGTTCAATCGATTTTCTTAATCATAGGAGACAGGTCTGTTAAAACCATTTAAGAAATCGATTTCTTAATCGATTGATTTAAACCCAGATTGCAGGTTTCACTAAAAACCTTTAAGAAATCGATTTCCTAATCGATTTGCTTAGTAAAAACTTTTATTCTAAGTTAGACAATCGATTGCTCAGTTGATTCATCAATTGGTTTGTCAATTGATTCATTACTTGATTGATTAAAAACCCTATTTTTATTTCATTTTTACTTGGCAAGTATTATATGAACGTTTAGCATATTGAAAACCCTTTTAAGGTGCATGCTAAGTTGAAAGGTTATTTTGTGCATTTAAAAACTTAAATGTTATGTGTTAATTGTTAATTTCGGTTGGTGACCCTTTACAACTATTGTGGAAATCTGCGCTTTGCCCTAAGATGAGAGCCAGGACAATCCTACCGGTTCGTACCCTGTGGATGGGGATGAAGTTGGAAACACCTTACTGGAGATATGTTTGGAGGATCTTGCGGGCCGCGTGAAGATCACTCGGGGTGTATAGTTTTTTTGTAGAATGATCAAATTAGGTTGATGTATAGGGACTAGATGTCTTTCTTTTGGATTGTGTTTGTTTTAAATTGGAAGATTGTACCTATACTAATATTGTCAGCATGACATTTTATTTTCAATGGGTTCCATGTACCAGTTTTTGATGTGTAAATACTTTGGATTCATAATTCAAAAACTATTCCGCTGCTTGTAACTTATATTGACTTAATTGTCGTTGTGTTATGACTTAAACATTTATCCAGAGGTATTTCCCTTATTTACTTATTTGTTTTATGAATTTGTTTTGAAAAAAAAAATACACTCTCGCTGTGAAAAATCGGGGTGTTACATTGTGGTATCAGAGCTTTTGGTTTGCCATTCTTTGGGGCTGCAGAGTTTTGGTTATAGATTGTAGGTCAACCTATAGGTTTGGAGCCGTCATCTGATCATGCGTCGGGGTAATTAGTCTGAGTTGTCAGATCAGAGGTAGTTATTATGTGTTGATATATTCGACAGTTAGTTTTGGAATTATTCGAAGTAGTGTTAACACTCTTCTCGATTTTGGTTTTGGGGGAAACTCCACCTCCAGGAAGAAACAATGTTGCAAGAATGAACATCAGTAGGGATGATAATTTGGTTGAAGCTACGAATAACATGGTTGCTTTTGTTGCTGCAAAGACTCTACGGGATCTAGAGAAGAGGGAAAGAGAGATATGTGATAATGAGTTAAGATGATTAGAAGATTTTTGTCGTTTCCATCCTCCAAAGTTCAAGGGTGATGAGAACTCAGGAAAAAGCTGACTAGTGGATTCAAGGAATGGAAAAGATCTTCGAGATGACGGATTGTCAGGCAGAGTTGAAGCAAATCATGACGGCATTGAATTTATGAAATGGTTCCAAGGACACATAAGCTATGTGTGGGTGTTAACTCGAAGATGATGAGTATGGATGGATTAACATTAGACTAATAAGGAATTTCAAGTAAAGATCTAAGTGGAAGACTTTTGTAAAGAAAAGTATTAGATGTTTTCCTAGTAGATTTCAGGATGAAATTGGATGAAGTTTGACAACTGTCAAAGAGATGTGAACATCATGCAATTGTTGAGAAGATGAGCATTTGATGCTTAGGTGTCAATGAAAGAGACTGGTATTGTAGTTAAGGGAGCGTTGCACATTAGGAGTAAATACTCCTTTGGTTAGATAAAATACGCTTTGAGGAATAGTCGATACCTTGAGGGATAAAGTCGAGCATTCGAGTTAGACTAGATTCGCTACTTGATTTATTAAGTATGAATCTCATGAAGAGTATAGGAGTGAGACTATATATTTTGTTGATAAGTGACAAATCTCTTTGTGGTTTGGGAGATAGTAAGTATGGATAGTGATATTGGATGAATCTATAGACACATAAGTGTGAATTTTGAGCGATGTTCGGAAAAACATAATGAGTTAAGCCTTGATGTATTTAACTCTATGTTACCATTATGTGGAATTTGAAGTATCGAGTACGAGAATACTTCGAGATTGCGGTAATATAAGTTTTGAGAGTCTATAAATGGATGGAAATTACTAAGAGGATGTTAATATTTTGATAGGTCCGAAGGATTTTTCGAGATTTGATATGGGACCCTAAGACGGTTGATATTTTTAGTTGATGATTTAAAATCCACAAGGTTGGATGGAACACCAAGTAATGCTTAAAACTTTCTTAATCGAAGGAGTTGAGGCAGGCAAGTGATAAAAAATTCATGTTAACGATGGAAGTGTTTGGAGGTTTTGAGGATCAAATTTTAGAATCCTATTGAATGATAGAAGGTAAAAAAGAAGAGATGTAACGAATGATTTATGATTTAGTTGTTGGTCTAGGGAAATCAAGCGTTGAGATTTAAAATGAGTATTTTAGCGACTAGATGAACAATGAAAGGTATGTGGGTCTTTGAGATATTTTACTGCAAAATCTATGAGGATGAGTTATAGATAATTATTTCTAAGGAAATGCTTATGGGGAACGTTTGAGAAATAATTCTTTAGGACGTTCGATTGTTAGGATTCTTTTAGTTTGTATCTAGGTGAAAGGTTTAGAAGGAATAAGAATCCAGCGAGTGAACCAAATATTGGAAATGTGCCAAGAAATTTGTTGGAGCAGCACATAGAGATGTAGCTTATGACAATTTAAGATTCAAGAAAGGAATTATCTCCACTATAATTCAGACATTATTATTATAAAGGTATGCCAACGATATAAAGGCATTACTTGAGTGCATGTCATGGGAGTTGTTATTGTGATCGTCAATCAAAGGAGTTAAATGTTTGTTTGGTGGGAATTAGTAAGCCTTAATTTATTGGAATCACTATAATGAAGATGTATCAAGGTTCGAGGTAGAAATTTAAGGTTTGTATAAAGGGAAAACTGATGGAGTGAATACAATGCGTTTGGCCTATCATAATGAAAGGATAATCACCAAGTTGCAAATGAAGGACACATTGAAAATTGAGAAGTATCAGAATGAATGTTGGCAATAGATGTAGGAGAATTATTTTTGAGTTTATGCATAATTGCGAAGTATGTAAGAGATTTTCTAGTGAAGCGTGAATTTGAGGTGTTAGGCATGAGAAAAATGTAGACCTTGATATGTGAATTAAATTCAAGTTGGATTTTGTTGGAAACGTGACTCTTGAAATGAAGTACTAAACTGAAAAGAAGGTTGTGTGTCCTAAGTAGTATAGTCTTGGGCATGATTTAGAAAATATTTGAGGAAGCTTGGATCACCAAACAGATGTGGGGATAGAATTATTAAAGTTATAATTGGAATAACATACTAATAAGGACACTACGGTTGACGTAGTTGTAAGACTAAAGAAAAATCGAGGATTTATGGACAATGGAAAAATTTAGGAGTTCTCGGATGTAGTGATTGTTCTGTGCTCAGTGTGTTGGGGTCATTCTAAGTGTTTCAGTTTGGTACAAAATGGATGTTTCGTACCAAGTGGATGCTGTAACACCCCGTTTTTCAAAGCGAGGGTGTATTTTTTTTTTTCAAAAGAATTATTAAAATATAACAGAGAAATAAATAAGGTAACACCTTTGGATACATATTTAAATTCTTATAATTTACAAGCAGCGGAAGAAGTTCACAAAATATGTATTCAAAAGGTTTACATAACAAAAGTGGTACAATCTTCCAGTTTAAAATTTAAAAGCAACTAACAAGAAAGACATCTGTTCCCTCTGTGTCAACCTAGTCTGATCATTCTATACATAACAAAAAAAACTATACGCCTTGAGTAATCTCCACGCGCCCCGTGAGATTCTCCTAACGTAGCTCCAGTCAAGCATTCCTATCTGCATCCCTATCCACAAGGTATGAACCGGTAGGATAGTCCTGGCTCTCATCTGAGGGCAAAGCCCAGATTTCCACAATAGTTGTAAAGGGTCACCAACCGAAATTAACAGTTAACACATAACATTTAAGCTTTTCAATGCACAAAACCTTTTCAATTTATCATACATCTTAGAAGGGTTTTCCACATGCTAAAAGTTCATGTAATGCTTGCCAAATGTAAGTGAAATCAAAAGGAAGTTCTCAATCCCTCAAGTAATACATAACTGAACAAAACATTGATAAATCAATTGAGCAATCAATTATCAAACTCAAAATAAGATTTTCCCCTGAGCCAATCGATTGGGTAAATCCATTTCCTGAAAGTTTTTAGTGAAAACTGAACTCTGGGCTTAAATCAATCGATTGGGTAAATCGATTGACTCAATCGATTGGGTAAATCGATTGACAGACAGACAGAGCCCCTGTATTGAATCCAATCGATTGAGCAAATCGATTTTTGGAAGACAAAGCCCCTGACTTGAATCCAATTGAATCCAATCGATTTATCAAATCGATTTCTTAAATGATTTTGAAAGACAACTTACAAAATCGGTTGGATAAATCGATTTCGTGCAAAACAGGGCCCCTGTAACTCATCAAATCGATTTGGTAAATCGATTTCCCTGTATATTCTTTCAAAAATACATAAACTAACTCAATCACATTCAAACACCACTTCAAACCTTAACACTTAGCAATAACCATACAATTACCACGACATTATGAGTTTCGAAAACGTTTTACAATCTAACATACTATCACACGATTCCAAACATAACTCTTAGAACCATCAACGCATTCTCAATATGAATTAAACACACTGACACTTAGTTTCAAACCATAACACTTAGCAAAAACAACACAATCATAAATTTACATCAATCACAACTCGTGTGCCAAGCACCCTAATGCAATGCGTATATGCCAAAATGCATGGACTCGGAATTCCAAATCAAAACCCTCCTCGAAGGGCCGTAAATCATAATTGTACAGCCTATCGCAGGCCAAAGTACCAATTACCGAGGTGCCACCTATCACGGGTCAGCACGATTTACGAAAAATCGTAAATCGTAAACGTACCACCTATCACGGGTCAGTACTGTTTACCGAGGTGCCACCTATCACGGGTCAGCACGATTTACCAAAGAAAAAACGTAAGTCGTAAGGGTACCGCCTATCACAGGCCAAAGTACTACTTACCGAGGTGTCACCTATCACGGGTCAACACAACTTACCAAAAAGTAAATCGTAAACGTACCACATATCACGGGTCAGTACAGTTTACCGAGGTACCACCTATCACGGGTCAGCACAATTTACCAAATGAAATGCATGAGCATACACCAACTCCATTCACAACAAGCGTTAAGTAAATGCAGATATTAAAAGATTCCCCATTTTTAATACTCATTTACTTAACCGATTTTCACACTAAAACATTAAGTAAACAGACATATTAAGAGATTCCCCATTCTTAATATACTTTTGACTTAATCAATTTCCAAAACAAAACATTCAGTAAATAAGTCATTAAGAGATTCCCCATTCTTAATACTCGTTTCCCTGAAACCATTTTCAAAAACAAACATTAAGTTAACATACATATTAAGAGATTCCCCATTCTTAATATACTTTTGACTTAATCAATTTCCACAACAAAACATTCAGTAAACAAGTCATTAAGAGATTCCCCATTCTTAATACTCGTTTCCCTGAAACCATTTTCAAAAACAAACATTAAGTAACCGAGACATTAAGAGATTCCCCATTCTTAACGCTCAGTTAACTTAAACGATTTTCAAACAACATTAAGTAACTAAGACATTAAGAGATTCCCCATTCTTAACGCCCAGTTAACTTAATGATTTTCACAAACTCACATTAAGTAAACAAGACATTAAGAGATTCCCCATTCTTAATACTCGTTTAACTTAATGGTTTTCAAACTCCACACAAAACCAACTTTCACATTCAATCCAAAATTCACTCCAAAACATTTTCCACACAAACCACACAAAACAAACTCACACATACTTTCACATTCAATCCATACTTCATTCCAAATCATTTTCCACACAAACTACACAAAACCAACTCAAACATACTTTCACATTCAATCCATACTTCATTCCAAATCATTTTCCACACAAACCACACAAAACCAACTCAAACATACTTTCACATTCAATCCCTACTTCATTCCAAATAATTTTCCACACAAACCACACAAAACAAACTCAAATTTCATCATTTATCAATTTAGAATACGTCAAAACAACGAACACAAATCAACATAATCCATCACTCAAACACAACAAGTTTCATATACTCAAAATCATACATAAATGGGTTTAAAATTCATTCTCCATAAAACCTTACTTTAACCCTAACCAAATTCTTTTCCACACAACCACAAGTCCCTAAATGCAAACTAAAAGTTTGGAAGGAGCCCTTACCTTCACTTTAGCTTTTTCGTTCGATTTCGGTACCGTGAGCAAATCCGGTAAAAATCTCCACTCGCAACGCCGCTTCCAAAGTTAGCTCACTAGCACCGTAGTGTAGTGGTGAGCAAATTTTCCTTCTATCACTTCTTGAAACGACGCTTAGATCTAGATGAAACAGGGAGATTTGAGTTTGAATCCCTAATACCGTTTTTCTCCATTTTCGAATCAAAGAGGAAGAGTGAAGTTGAGAAATCATTGTCCTATCACCCACTATCAATTTCGAACTCAAGGAAGCAAGGAAGAACGAAAATGGATGAAGATGGAGGAAGGAGGAAAAAAAAGCACGCGAGGCAGGGGAGGAAGAAGATGGAAATTTCCATTTTCTCTCCTTTCTCTTTCTTTCCTTTGTTTTTCTTCTCTCCATTTCCCTCCTTTCCTTTTCTTTCTACATATATATACTTAATATATATATATATATATAATTACTTATAATATATATATATATATAAATATATAACCAAACCAACAAATTTCCAACAACTCTCACATCTCAAACTATTTTGATAAAAATATCTACTCTCGTCGCAACTCAATTGACAGATACGATTTTCAGCAAGCTGATATATTTTGAACAAAACCACCCAGAATTAAATTCTTCGAAACTTAAATAAATTATTCTTCGACAAATAATTTTAATCCAATTTCCAAAAATATATTTTCGGCCTTTAACTCACTAAATACCGAAAACTGGGTTAAAAGCCTAAGCAATTTAACACAAAATACCCTAAAATTGTATAACTTTGGATTTAAAATCACGGGTCTTACAGATGCAAATGAGACTACGTGACATAGGTATGGGATATTTTACTTCGTGGACAGGATCAAAGATATAGGAAAATAAGGGAAACTCAGTGGATTTTGATAAGATTGTTCACCGCCTATACATTAGGATAACCTCAAGTGTAAGTCACAAGGAGCGCTATTCCAGTTCAGTTAAGATAGTCTAAGCCACTATCATGGTTGTTGGTTACTTATTGTCAAATTGAGGAACTGATCAGCCTTAATCTCTTGTTGATAGTAGACAAAATCATGTTGAATGGAACGGACGAGCCTTACCGACTATGAATGGGTGTAGAGTTATTAAGCACCCTATGAAAAGGGTTAGACAACAATTTCTTCAAGTAGGCCGGGTGAAACAAATTATGACTTGTATGTTGAATTTGAGTACAAAACTAGTGTGGATAGCTACTCGTACTTTAAGTTTCGAGGACGAAACTAATTTTGGGGGGGTAGTAATGTAAGACCCATAATTTTAAATTATACTTTATGTATTTTAGCGTATTTTGGTATTGAACTCGGGGGCTTTTTAGCCAAAGTTATTAATATTTTGGGAGTTTAAATGACCAAAAAGATATTTTGATGCCGATTAAAATTACTCGTCGATAAGTAAAGTAAATTAAGTGCGGTGAATCTTTTAAGAAGAATTTAATTCTTGGGAGTTTTGTTAAAAATATCTCGAGTTGCGACGATAGTAGATATTTTTAACTAAAAGTGGGTTGGAGAGGTTATGGGTGAAATGGTAATTTTAATAAATATCTAGATATTTTGAGGATATTTGTTAAGTTATAATTAATATATATAAATATATATGTTTGTTTGGAGGGACATAGAAAGGAAATGAAAAGGAAATAGAAAAAAGAAAAAAGAAACAAAAAGGAAAGAAAAGCCAAGGAAGGAAAAAGAGAAAGTCATTGCGCGAAACTTCTTCTTCTTCTTCTTCTTCTTCTCTATTAACGAAAAAACCAAACCGTCAACACTCAAACCTCCACGTTTCATCTAGATCTAAGCTTCATTTCGCAAAGAGATATAAGGGAAAGTTGCTCACCACCACGCTACGGTGCTAGTGAACCAACTTTGGAAGCGACATCGCGAGCGGAGATTTTACCGGATTTACTCGTGGTACCGTAATCGCACGTTAAAGCTAACATTAAGGTAAGGGCTCCTTCCAAACTTTTAGTTTGCATTTAGGGACTTATTTGTGGTTGTGTGGAAAATAAATTTGTTAGGGTTGAAGTGTTGATTTGTGGAAACTGAATTTAATGCTTTTATGGGTGAAATTTTAGAGTTGGGTTTTGGAGATATTGATGAGTGTTTTGTGGAAAATGAATTTAACTCATTTATATGTAGTTTTGAGGAAAGGAAATTTGATATGTTTGAGTGGTGGATTGTGATGATTTGTGGTTGTCGTGTTTGACGTGTTCATAACTAATATTTATAAATTTTGAGATGTGTTTGTGTGGATTTGGTGGAAAAATGAATTAATGTGATTTGGTGTGAATTGTGGATTGAATTTGGGAATATGTCTGAGTATGTTCTTTGTGGAATTTGAAAATCATTCGAGTTAAACGACTATTAAAAAAGGGGAATCTTTTAATATCTATGTTTACTTAATGTTTGTTGTGAAAATCATTAGAGTTAAACGAGTATTAAAAATGGCAAATCTTTTAATATCTCGATTTACTTAATGTTTGTAGTGAAAATCGTTAGAGTTAAATGGGTATCAAGAATGAGGAATCTCTTAATATCTACGTTTACTTAATGTTTGTCGTTCGAATTGTAAGAGTTAAATGGGTATTAAAAACGGGGAATATTTTAATATCTTCCTTTACTTAATGGTGTTTGTCTGTGAGAGACTACACCCTGGTAAATTGTGTTTGTTCGTGAGAGACTGCACTGGTGTTTGTCGGTGAGAGACTACATCCCTGTAAATTGTGTTTGTCCGTGAAAGGCTACACAGGTGTTTGTCCGTGAAAGACTACACAGGTGTTTGTCCGTGAGAGACTACACCCTGGTAAATTGTGTTTGTACGTGAGAGACTGCACAGGTGTTTCTCCGTGAGAGACTACACCCTGGTAAATTGTGTTTGTCCATGAGAGACTGCATAGGTGTTCGTCCGTGAGAGACTACACCCTAGTAAATTATGTAAGTCCGTGAGAGACTGCACAAGTGTTTGTCCGTGAGAGACTACACCCTGGTAAATTGTGTTTGTCCGTGAGAGACTGCGATGGTCTTTGTCCTGGAGAGACTACACCCTGGTGAATTGTGTTTGTCCATGAGAGACTGCACAGGTGTTTGTCCGTGAGAGACTACACCCTGGTAAATTGTGTTTGTCCGTGAGAGACTGCACATGTGTTTGTCTGTGAGAGACTACACCCTGGTAAATTGTGTTTGTTCGTGAGAGACTACACCCTGGTAAATTGTGTTTGTCCGTGAGAGACTGCACATGTGTTTGTCTGTGAGAGACTACACCCTGGTAAATTGTGTTTGTCCGTAAGAGACTTCACCCTCAAAAATTGTGTTTGTCCGTGAGAGACTGCACATGTGTTTGTCCGTGAGAGACTACACCCTAGTAAATTGTGTGTAAGTGTGATTGATTGCAAAACTATTTCGAAACTCAAGTTGTCGTGATGATTGTGTTGAAATTGCTAAGTGTTATGTTTGAAGTTGTGTGTAAGTGTGATTGATTTCAAAACTATTTCGAGACTCAAGATGTCATGGTGATTGTGTTGTAATTTCTAAGTGTTATGTTTGAAATTGTGTGTAAGTGTGATTGATTTTAAAAATATTTCGATACTCAAGATGTCGTGGTGATTGTGTTGTAATTGCTAAGTGTTACATTTTGGAATTGTGTATTGTGTGTAACTGTGATTGATTTAGTTTATGTAGTTTAGAAAAACTTCAGAAAAATCGATTTCCCAAAGGATTATGTTAAAAGATATTGAACAAATCGATTTGCCAATCGATTTGGCTTGTCAGAGTGACTCAACTTTTTATCAAAATCGATTTGCCAATTGATTTGGCATGTTACAATAGCTCATATATTTATCAAAATCGATTTGCCAATCGATTTGGCTTGTTATAGTGGCTCAACTATTTATTTCAATCGATTGTTCAATCGATTTTCTTAATCATAGGAAACAGGTCTGATAAAACCATTTAAGAAATCGATTTCCCAATCGATTGATTTAAACCTAGAAAACAGGTTTCACTAAAAACCTTTAAGAAATCGATTTCCCAATCGATTTTCTTAGTAAAAACTTTTATTCTGAGTCAGATAATCGATTGCTCAGTTGATTCATCAATTGATTGGTCAATTGATTCATTACTTGATCGATTAAAAACCCTATTTTTATTTCATTTTTACTTGGCAAGTATTATATGAACGTTTACCATATGGAAAACCCTTTTAAGGTGCATGCTAAGTTGAAAGGTTATTTTGTGCATTTAAAAACTTAAATGTTATGTGTTAATTGTTAATTTCGGTTGGTGACCCTTAACAACTATTGTGGAAATCTGTGCTTTGCCCTCAGATGAGAGCAAGGACAATCTTACCGGTTCGTACACTGTGGATGGGGATGCAGTTGAAAACACCTAACTGGAGCTATGTTAGGAGGATCTTGCGGGGCGCGTGAAGATCACTCAGGGTGTATAGTTTTTTTGTAGAATGATCAAATTAGGTTGACGTATAGGGACTAGATTGGAAGACTGTACCTATACTAATATTGTCAGCATGACATTTTATTTTCGATGGGTTCCATGTACCACTTTTTGATGTGTAAATACTTTGGATTCATATTTCAAAAACTATTTCGCTGCTTGTAAATTATATTGACTTAATTGTCGTTGCGTTTTGACTTAAACATTTATCCAAAGGTATTTCCCTTATTTATTTCTTTGTTTTATGAATTTGTTTTGAAAAAAAAAATACACTCTCGCTGTTAAAAATCGGGGTGTTACAGCAGCCATAGAGAGAAAAATACAAACCGAAGCCATAGTGAGAAAGTTTCACTGTAATCAAGAGCAAAAACCTTAGTATAGCCCTTAGCCACTAGACGAGCTTTTAGGCAATCGATATGTCCGTCTGGACCAACTTTGATTGTGAATGATATCCAACAATAGATTTACCAGTGGGAGGTGGCACAAGAGTCCATGTTTGGTTAGATTTTAAGGTTGTCATCTCATCAATCATAGCTTACCGCCAACCTGAATGAGAAAGAGCTTCCTAAGGAGACTTATGAATAATGATGGAAGAGATAGTAGAGGCAAAGGTATAATATGAAGGTGATAAACTGTGATAAATAAGAAAATTATAAATGAGCTAAGGATTAGTTGTGGAACGTGTACCTTTACATAGTGCAATTGGGAGATCATTAGACACAATAGGCAGATACAGAGTTAGGCAGATACAAAGTAGAGTATTGGTAGGAGGGAGATGTGCATGTCACTGATAAGTTTGCAAAAGATGAGGCCTAGATAGATCGGGCTAGTCAATTATAGGCATAGACAGGGTTAGCAGAACAAGGTAAGGAATACATAATACCTCAGAGATTGGCTTAGGTTCAATGGGGGATGTGAAGAAAGGTGTATCCTTAAAGAACATGACATCGACCGACATGTAGAAGCGACATGTGGAGGGACAATAGCATCAATATCCTTTTTGAAACCTTGAATGGCCGAGGACAACACACTTAATTGCATGAGCATTCAACTTATCAAGTTTTGGAGTAAGATCATGAACAAAGCAAGTGGATCCAAAAACTCGAGGAGGGATATGAAACAATGGTTCATATAGGGAGAAATATGTAATAGGGAACTTTGTCTTGGATAGTAGAAGATGACATTTTATTAATCAAATATCCTATAGTGAAGAAAACATCGCCCCAAAACTTTAAAGGAACATTAGCATTTATTAGCAACGTACGTGTTGTTTTAATTATATGATGGTGCTTACGTTCAGCAATACCATTTTGTTGTGGGGTATGGGGACAATATAACTGATATATTATTCCATTTTCAACCATAAAATAATTAAAAGATGACAAAAAATACTATTTTTCATTATCACTGTGCAAAATGCAAATATAACAACCAAATTCATTTTGAATTTCCTTAAAGAAAATGTGAAATATACTTAATATTTATGATCTATCCTTAAGTAGGTAGATCCACATATATCTACAAAACGCATCAATAAAAGTGATAAAGTACCTATGACCTACAATAGAAGTGACTCAACCTGGTCCCCAAACATCAGAATGAACGACATTAAAAGGAGAGCAGGCTTGCGATTGAAGACTGCTGGGGAAGGAAGACTGAGTGTATTTCCCAAGCTGACAAGATTCACAATCTAAAGACATTGAGTGAGCAAGTGAGGGACCATAACTCTGAACATTTTGAGACTTGGATGACCTAACCGACGATGAAGAAGACCTGGGGACTTCGTATTAGAAGTGGAAGCAATAGTAGATGAAAACTAAAGGTAGTAAAGTCCTTCAGAAATAAAAGTTATAGAACATATTAGACTTCGAGTCAGACGACTAATGTAACACCCTAAATTTTATATTAAACTATTTTATTAGTTAAGTACGATTTTAAATAATTAATTTAATATTAAAATTATTTTAGAATATATGATAATAAATTTTCTGACTAATTTTTGTTATATAGGTGATTTCTATGATGTGCTTGTTATATAAATCTTAGATTACATGAGCGATATAAATAATAAATATTATATTTTATTATTTGATGTAGTTTTTATAAAAAATAATAATATTTTAGTGTAATATATATAAATATATATATATATATTTTAAAGAAAAATATTTTATACGATTTTACGTGTATATACATGTATCCAATTAATGTAATACTTTTAGGTGCCCTTGATTGATGTTAAATATGCACGTAGTTATATTTCAATTATTTATAATTATTTTCTATTTTTAGTTATTTTTTTATAAATAATTATCTTGAGATAGTAGTAATACTGTGTTTGATTTACTTTATTTTTATATACTTGTTATGACATTCTGATA
>JBBPBT010001310.1:2409433-2435865 GCA_037974875.1 Cicer bijugum | reverse complement strand
TTCTGATATTATATATATATATATATATATATTATGATTTAGTAATTAATATAAATCATAATGTTATATTTATTTATTTTATAATATTGAATATTTTCTAATATGTTGGTATTATCATAATGTAAGTATTTTGATAAATAAGTATAATTGTAGAGGTTATTTTGAATGTAAGAGTTTTAATTATTAGTAATATGTTTTTTTATTATTGATTATTTTAATTACTCTAATTTATAAATTTTTAGTAATAATTGGAAAACTAATGAAATAATAAAAAGGAGATTAAATAATTATTAATTTTGTTTTAACAAAATAATAATAATAATAATAATAAATGAGATTAAATGAGTTAGATTAATAATAACCAATATATATATATAAAAGGGAAAATATAACACAAATAGACTACAATATAAAAGCTGAAGACCAGCCGCATGCTACAGTAGTCGATTAAATACAATTTTCCAGATTTTTAACAACCCTAATTTCCCTCTAAAATACCCGACTTCTCCGTTTGTAGAATTCGTTATTTTGCACCGTTCTTCTTCCCCATAAGTCCGATTTGAATGAAATCAATGCCAAAATGACCATGTGAAAAGTGGCTTTATTATCCACTAATTGGTTTTCTGATTTACGATCGGTTGAAGGACAAAGAGACAATGAACAAAGACAGTTCGGTCTTGGAATCGTATTCATAGGTGAAAGCGTCGAAATAACGTAAGGGGTGAGAGAGCGTTTGAATTCATGAGTATAATATAATTTGAGATGAACAGGAAAACCATATTTTCCAATGATTCATTCGGGGCTCGGTATGTACAGCAATAGCCCTTTGAGTAATAAATTATTGTTAAAATATGGAAATTGTGAGATTAAAATATGGAATAGAAATATTTATAAGGTGTTGATTGATTTAACTTCGTTAAATGTGTGGTATTGGATATTATTGTGATATTTGATTTATTTTTATTAAATGTGTGATTTTTGATATTATTGTGATATTAGATGTTGAATGAATTTTATGTATATGTTTGATTAGACGTGTTTATGTGATGTGATAATAAAAAGTGAATTTATTTTGATATGCTTATGTGATTATGATGATGTACAGTTAATAATAACGATGTTATAAATTTGTGACAAACCTATGTGATAAAGTATGCTTGATGATAGTGATGATAGTGATGCTATATATTTGTGATGATTTTATGTGATGAGATATGATTAATGATAGTGATGTTGTGAATTTGTGATGAGAATATTGAAGTAACCCCATATTTGGTGAAATAATTGTGATTTCAATTTGCGTTGAGATGACGGTTCTTAATGGAGTATCATTGGCCAACGAGGGAAGAAAATAAATATTGAGAAATTGTGAAGTGAAAATTATTTTTCATCATATAGGTAGGGCCTAACAAGCCCAGTGATTCCGAGGAACTACAACTGAATGAGCCTGATCATAGCGATCTACTGTCGAGCCTTAAGGCAAGATTGTTAGACCTTGGAGATATTCGGGTGGGGAATTCCTAGGTGACTTGGAGGATGGGGCACCCGGAAGCCTAGTGTTGAGATGACGCTTATGGGATGTTGTCAGAACAAGTTTGGAATAAAGTAAAAGATATGCCAAAGGTACATGTTGTTAATGGTGTGGCTTATAAACCACAAGGTTACAAACAATGGCACAATTGGACAAAAAGATGTATTTTTTGGGATCTACCGTATTGGAAAGATAATCTTTTGATACATAATCTCGATGTATGCATATCGAGAAAAATTTCTTAGACAACTTATTTAATATTGCGATGAATGTGAAAGGGAAAACAAAAGGTAATGACAAAGCTAGAAAAAGCATATATATATATATATATATATATATATTGCAGACGACCAGATTTGTTGTTGGTGGAACACAACGGCGAAACTCTAAAACCTCGTGCGAGTTACACTTTATCTACTGATGAAGCCAAATCTGTTTATCGTTAGATCAAAGAGATGAAGACGCCTGACGGTAATTGTTCAAATTTGGCAAGATGTGCTGATGTAGAAAATGGAAGGATGCATGGATGAAAAGTCATGATTATCATATATTTTTAGAGTGTTTACTTCTTATTGCCTTTAGTGCTTTACGAACACATGTATTGAACCCACCTATTGAAGTGAGTCAATATATCAAGAATTTGTGTTCTTCAGTGCTCATTAATAAAGATCTCATCAAGATGGAAAATGACATTCCGATGATTCTATGTAAGTTGGAGAAAGTATTCCCTCCTGGGTTTTTTGATTCAATGGAGCATCTCTCAGTGCATGTTGCAAGTGAAGTTAGGCTTGGGGGACCAGTTCAGTATAAATGGATGTAACTATTTGAAAGGTGATATATATAGATATATATACCTATACATGGGGCTTATTGTACATCTCATTTATATTATAGGTTCATGGGTTATTCAAAATGGTCGGTGAAAAATAAAGCTAGAGTCGAGGGCTCAATTTGTTCATCTTACCTACACCGTGAAACAACACACTTTTGTTCACATTATCTCAACAACGAAACGTTGTCACTAGTTAACGAAAGAAATGATACTGATAGTGTTATACGTTACCCACATGCTTTATCAGTTTTTTGCTTGTTTGGTCATGATGCTGGTAGGGATTTTCCGATTTTTTAGCCAAGTGAAAAAGTATTTAATGCGGCACATGTTCACGTTTTGATTAACTGCGCTGAAGTTAAACCATACATTGAGTACGTTTTAAATCCCTCTTATTTTTTTATATTTATATGATTAAATTGATATTCACCATATATATGGCCATCGATCATGGCATTTTTAACTTTAGAACAATCATCTGTGAATATACATTTAAATTTCCCATTATGGTTTCAACAACAAGTACATCTCGAAGAACAAACTTCTATCAACATCCACTTGAGGCACTTATCTATGGGACTGAGTAGAAGTTTCTAATAATGGCACACCTATTACGTCAATGGATACAAATTTCACATTGAATCTTGGACCGAAGGAAAAGAAACAGTTAATAGTGGAGTTTGTATGAAAAGTGTGTTTGATAGTGGTGTAGTAGAAGATTTCTACAGCATAATTGAGGATATTGACGAAATTGACTATACGTTCCTTGATTATGTGAAAAAAGTGGTGTTGTTTTATTGTAAATGGTTTGATCCATCTAGTAGAGGAACTAAAATCAATTTGATATTCAATATTGTAGACATTCGTATCAGCAAAGAATATCCATGGTTTGATCCATTTGCCCTGACCCATGATGTAAGACAAGTGTATTATGTTCCTTATCCATCAATTTTTAGAAGCAAACAAGGTTGGTGTGCTGCAATCAAAACAAGACCAACGAGTGAAATCGAAAAAGTTGAAGCAGGTCAAAATGAAGAAGTTGCATATCAAATGGATGAAATGCCAAATTTGGATCATGTCATTGGAGATGATACTATTAGTCAACTTTGTCATGAGTCAAATATTGGAGAAGAAATTGATGAACAAGAAATAGAAGAATTAGAGAATGATGAAGGTCGTGACTTAATTCACTCATCAAATGACGACGATGACGATGACGAAGACAATTAATTAATTACATGAAATATGTGTGTATATATATAATATTATATTGTAATGTTAAATATGAACGACACTTTTTATATATGTATATATTTATAATTTACCATATATTTCTTTATTTATGTTTATTTATAATTTATTTATGTATATTTCATTATTAATTTATGTTAATTGTACATACACACACACACAAATATATATCCAAAACGTGAAGTAGGAGGACCGGAAGGATCAGGAGGAACGAGAATGGCGGAAATACGAGGAATATCCAAAACATCATGTGGTAAGAAAAAAGTTGTTAAACCACATGTTGTTAATGACCCATCTCTCATGCCGATGCCTACTATTGGTACTAGTGGTGGAGCTATTTCTCTATATCTTGAGGTCCCTATAGAGCCTTATACCATAGACGAAATAATAGAATTCGGATGTGTTGATTGCTACAACCACATTGTCATTATTCCAAATGGAGATGGGTATGTAAACTATTTTAAATTATGATTGTTAGATATTTCATTATTGCATTTTACATTGTTTTATTAATTAATTTTTATATTTAATTTTCATGTAAACATTGAAGATATCTTCCTTTTAAATCATCTGCAAAAACAATTGCTGAAGTCATACAAGAGAAATAAAAAAAACCATGGTTGTCTTGGGGTAAGATAAAAGAGGATAAGACACCTCAATTTAGTGAAGTTGATCAATTTTTACATTGTTTCAAAGTAAGTGATTAGATTAATTTATTTAATTACTAATTATACATTTGATTGCTTAATTGAATTATATTTTTAATATTTTTTAAATTTAAACAAACAACAGACAAAATGTACTTGGAAAAGAGAGCATGATGCTGCAGTTTTGCCTTCTTCTGACCATCGCTTCTCCAAACGTCTATTATCTATGTTGGCGTATACACGTAATAAGGGCGAGGAAAAACGGCCGAATTGGATTGGTGAAAATATTTGGACTGCTTTGTGGATGAAATGGAACACAAATGCTTACAAACAGAAAAGAGAAAAAGTAAAGATTAATAGAGCATCTGAGAAGGGTACCAGTACTCATAAGGGAGGGTCCATGCCTGCTGTTGAAATTAAATATTATATGGTAATTACTATTTATAACATATATCTACTAATTTATATTCAATTAATCATCACATTTCACCAACTAAACTTGACATTAATTTAATATTTTAGGAAAAGCAACTTGGAAGGGAGGTCACTCAAGCAGAGATACATCGCTGTCTTCATGTTAATCCTAAAACAAATGAGTATACTGATGAATTATTACAAATGATTCAGGTAATTATTATATATTAATTAGCCCTATAAATTATTATATATTAATTAACTATTTTTAATTTTTTAATTTTATAATTTTATATTGGAACAACTTCAACAAGTTATGAAAGAATGGGATGATCATCAAACTACTCTTCCTCCTGCTTAGCGAATTGGTCCAGTGCAGCGGAAACAATATGAGACTGCAAGTTTTATGAACATTAGTGGTGGCAAGTTCAAAGGGCGTGTGTTGGGTGCTGGTAGTTTATCATCAACTTTTGAGAAAGGTCCAACAAACTATATTCAGACTGAGACGTCTTCTTCTTATGCTAGTACGAATCGATCCCATCGTCCGTCGATAAATAATCTTGGTCAGTTAAAGGAGCAATGGGAAAGTGAGCAAGAAGAAAAGACACAACAGCTGATACAAGCAACAATTGATAAACTAAATGAGGAATGGAAACAAAAGTTTCAAGAGCACCAGCAGCAATTTCAGCAGCAACAACAATTTCAACATCAACAATTTTTATTTCCTCCTTTGTTTCATCAGCAATTCCCGTGTCAGCCTCAGTACTTGCATCAACAACCACTATTCCAACAGAAACAAAATTACTCTCAATACTCCCAACAGCAACAACCACCTCCAAATTACCAACAACAACACCAGGATCCTCCGAACTCTGCCTTCTAGCAATAACAACAACCAATGTTTCAACAACAACAATATTTTAATAATTATCAGTATACTCCGTCATCTTCACATCAACTTCCTCAACCTCAACCAAATCAAACTCCATGCCGACCTACTATGCCAACAGCTGGCTTGATCAGACTAGATTTAAATCAACCTCAACCAGCGTTGGCTCCTCATTCGACTAGTGGTGGTGTAATTGAAGCTGAAATCCAATTTCAAACCATTATGTCTCCTCTAGCACAAATTAATAATAATTTTGAGGGACTTCTGTCGTCGGGTAACATTCAAACAAATAATGATGGAGGGAGTGGAGCTGATCACATGAATTATTACGATGATTGATGTATTTGAATAATTTCATAATTTTATTTTTGGTTTGTATGAACACATTATATCTTGTCCAATTTAATTATGGTGTGTTTTATTTTTGGTTTGTAAGACATGATTTATAAATTTTTGAATATTTTATTTGGTTTGGTAGTAATTACTTTAATTAATATTATATTTTTATATATAATAGTTATTTTAATTTAAATTTAATTTTAATTTATATTAATATTTAATTTTGATTTTAATTTTCATTTAAATATTATATTTTAAATTTAAATTTTTAATTTTTATTGATATTAGTTTATTATATATAACATATTTAATTTAATTTTAAATTTAATTTAAATTTAAATACTGTATTTTAAATTGTAATTAAATTATAATATTATATTTTAAATTTATATTCATATTAATTTATTATATATAATATCATTTTTAAATATTAATTTCAAATTTAATAAGATTATTTTTTTTATAAAATGAAAATTTTGTGGCGGCCTAAGCCCTCACAAAGGGAGACATTTGTGGCAACCTGGGCCCCATAAAAACTTAATTTTAAAAATCAGCTTTAACCTTTGTGACGGCCTAAACCCTCACAAAAGGAGACTTTTGTGGAGGCCTAAGCCCTCACAAAAGCAGGCGTTTGTGACAGCATTTTCACGGTTTGTGGCCGTTTTGGCCGTTACAAAGGTGTGTGACCACCTTATTTGTGACTGCCTAAGGCCGCCACAAATGTCTACTTTGCCGCTGTTTTTCACTCTTTGTGAGAGCCTTTGGCCCTCACAGAAACAATGTATTTTTGCTGTGTTGAATTTCTTCTTTTTTCTCTCCCAAATCCTTCGCAAAGAGTTTTTGAATGAAAGGCGTCAGTTTTATTTTATTCCTTTTTATCGTTAGAAATGGGGAACGTGGTATTAAGTGGGTAACGTGGTATTTTAACCGAAGCCATGTAATTTATTTTTAACGGTTCCCGATTCATGCTTTTATTATTATTATTATTATTACTATTATTACCTAAAATTAAAATGCCAAAATACAATAGTAACTATCACCAATAAGTTCTAGAATAATTATCTTAACTCTTAATAAGGTAAAATATAAAAATAAAATAAAATGTCTCGATGTTACATTCTACATACCTTAAGTAGTTTCTTCCTCAAAACTGACGCTAATGAAGGAAAATACGGGTCTTACAATATTCAAAATTATAAAACAAATAAATATATCATCAAAATTTAAATTAGTTACTAAATAATAATCTATATATATATATATATATAAAATCACAATTTCATAATAAATTTATAACAATAAAGGAAATCAATCGCAATCTTATTAGCATATCAAGATGATTATTTATCAAATAAATAACTAAAAATATAAACTAGTTAGAAATAATTGAAATATAACTATTTGTACACTTAACATAATTCTAACGCACAAAAATATCGCATTTACTAGGTACTCACATTTACATGTCAAATTGTCTAAAATCTTATTATTTAAATTATTACAATAAAATACTATAATTTTTAGAAAAATATATAAAATAAAATAATATTTATTATTTATATCACGCGTTTAATCTAATATGTAATTAGTACATCATAAAATGGCCACATATAAACAAAATTCATCCTAAAATTAATCCACATAACTCTATTTTATTAATTAATTCAAATTAATCAACACAATTCTAAAATAATTTTAACACCAAATCAATTATTTAAAATTCTATTTTATTAATGAAATAATTTATTATAAAATTAGGTGTGTTACGGATGATCTCTGCTAATCTGATGCTATACACTAATTTCCTACAATTAGAACACTTGAAACACAAATAATTTTATATTTATATAATCATATACACATTCACATAACTAATCCAAAAATAAGCATCCAAATTTTACATTCAAATCATAACTCAAACGATGTATCCTATCATAGTAGAGCTCTAATTGCTCCAAATTGATCACAATTATATTTTCTTTTGAATTAATCTTCATCACTTAAAGGTTACAATAAACTAAAGTAGATATTTTTCAAGTAGCAGATAAGATAAATAATCATCTACTACAAGATACAACATGTTATCAAACTAAATTGAATCATAAACCGCTTTCAAGGTTACACAATATTATAAAAATTGATTTCTAAACTTAAATTATTAAAAAGTGTCACTAATCATTTAGCATCGTAAAAATATTAATCAATGAAAATTCAAAAAATTTCTTTAAATTAATTTTCAATAATTCACATCTGAATAAAAACAACTAAAATAAATTACATTTATAAATAACTAATCATTATAAAAATTATTGTTTTCAACTTATATTTGAAAGAAGATTTAAACTATATAATAGATAGATAAAAACTTTTCAAATAAATTAAAACTTCCAAAATAGTTCCAATTTATTTATTTATGTTATCAAAATTTACAACAAAAAAAAAAGAACAAAATTGTATATTTATATACATTAAAGTAGTGCACTTGACACAAATCATAAGTCATACTTGGTTATAATAATGAATTAAACTAACTGATAAATCTACAAAATAACAACTTCCTCCCACACCAGCTACTCAACATGTCTTTAGATACATACTCAGTTTCTATCAAGACACAAAATTAGCCTAAAGTAACATGTCACATTCTTATATTAAACTCAAATATGTCACATTCTTATATTAAACTCTTATCTGTTTTTCGACAATGACAATATAACAACCACAGTTCTACTAAAAAAACACTCTACTCATAAAATACGTTGATCATGGAATTTAGATAACTTTTCCGAAGGAGTTTCATGATTAAGATAATTCTTTTAAAAACTTTGATTTTTGTCCTCCTCCTCCTCCTCTTCTTCTTCCTCCTCCTCCTTCTCTTGAATGCAATGGTCGGAAATTTCTCTGGATTCTCATCACCCCTGATCTTAGGAGGATTGTCACGACGAAAATCTTCCAATCCCCTTGACTCAGCAGCATGAATATCTCTTTCCCTCTTCTCTAGATCCCACAGAGTTTTTGCAGTTGTCTGTGCAGCAACGGAAGCAACCGTGTTATTCATTGCTTCAACCATCTGATCATCCCTGTTACCGCTGACTCTTGCAGCGTAGTTCCTTCTTAGAGGCATTGTTTCCTACAAAACCAACATCAAGAAGAAATCTTAACACCACTTAGAAGAATTCCAAAATTAACTTTCGACTACATCAACACATAACAACTACACAAGACCATACAACTCAAACAACTTACCCTGACGCATGATCAGATAACGACTCCCAACCCACTGGTCGACCTACAATCTAACCAAAGCTTTGATACCACAATGTTACACTCCGATTTTTAACAGTGAGGGTGTATTTTTTTTTTCAAAAACAAATCATAAAAATAACTCATCGTAACACAAACGACAAAAATCTTGAATAATTACGTCATAAATACAAACAAACTGAAATAGTTTTTGAGACGATAATTCAAAATATACAAATAGAAAATACACCAGGACTATGAGACCTGTAAACTACATGTTTTTGATGAAGACAAAGACCACCGATTATGGACAATGCAACAAGATCAAAAAGAAGATCAATAAGCTTCATAATAAGCTTCATAAGAAGCTTCAAATCCAAACAATAGATAATAAAATGTAAAGGTATATGATACTAACCAATACATCAAGTACATGAGAACAAGTCACATTTATACATGCATTAAAAATAGTTTCAAAAGGCCAAACCACATTAATAAAGTAGTTAAAAATCACATTTTTGACTAAGTACATAAGTGTATTCGAATACAACTTAAGTCAGAGGCAAAAATCTAAATAGTGTATTCGACTACAACAATGTGTAGTCGAATACAACTCAAGTCAGAGGCAAAATTTCTATATGTGTATTCGACTACACATATATGTAGTCGAATACAAGTTAAGTCAGAGGCTAAATTCACTAATCTGTATTCGACTACACCAATGTGTATTCGAATACAAGATGTAAAATTTGAAATTTTTGAACGTTACACAGACGTGTATTCGAATACACCTGGAAACATTACAATTTTTCAGATCTGGGATGGCTCTAGAACATTGTAATTTTTCATCAAACCTCTTGGATCAATGGTCACGAATCTGAAGGGATGTTTTATGGAGTATAAATACCCCATAACTTCAGATTAAAAATCAACAATCCTTGAATCAATTCATTGAACTACTTTGAACAAAATTCTGATTTTTCTAAGTACTTGCATTAGATTTTCATATCATTCTAAAAGGTTCTCAAGTACTTGAATTGCTATTGAGTTGTTTATCAATATACCACATATTAGACTCATTGAAACCTGATTGTATCATTTGTATAAAATAGTTTAATCTAAGATAAGTGGTGTTCTATCTTAGATGAATTGTTAGAAGTTTTGTAGCAAGAATACCAGGGTGGGAGTTGTACATTTTCTAACAAGTATTGAATTAATCTCTTGTGGTGTGCAAGAGGACTGGACGTACCCTTGGTTATAAGGGGAACCAGGATAAATCTTAAAGTGTCATTTACTTACTGCAGTTATTATTAAGCCTTGTTCTTAAATTCACAAAATCCAACTACCATATAACGAAAAACAGGAAAATCTACCTACACCTAATTCACCCCCCCCCCTCTTAGGCGTACTTCTGTACTAACAAGACCTATCAGGCATTGCTTATACCCCTGGGATATTCTCGGGAGACACTTGCACAAAAGCATTGCTCCAAGAATACTATTCCCCTCATTGTCAAGTCAAAAAAATGGAACATGGACCCACCTGATAAAAGTCAACTAAAAATAAAAGTTATAGATACAGTCATCCCAAAATGAAATATGTACGACCACCAAAGACACTAAGTCCCTATACAACCAAACTAATCTGATTATTCAATAGCAACTACCATAAATTAGGTGACCTCCACACACTCTGCAAGTGCCTTTTGACGTAGTATCCATCTTCAAAGTAACCTCCTCGTCATCAACATCCATAGAAGGATAGGTCTCCTCAGAGGTCAGATCCACCCACGAGATAGGTGGTTTCGGAAAGTTGAGATCTCAAAACAGCTCACTATTTCAGCGAAAGTCGGTAAGGGATAATTCACTAGAAATGAAAGCTCTAACTTGACCTGCCTAAATGGTCCTGCAATATCTCTTCCTACTAGCATCAACCCCTTATCCTTTCCACCACTCCCTGGCCCAACAATTGTATCTCCAGCTCCTACGATGGCCTCCGCCTCAACTCTAACTGAGGAATCCTCTGCATCGTCCCATGCTCCACTCATCCCAAGCACCAATCTTAAATGTACCAGATAGTCAATCCTCTCGCGAGTGAGCTCCACGAGGTATACTGCTCCAGCTTTCCTACTTGTGCTCACTACCCTCCCCGTATAAGTATCTTTGCTTGAGATGGGGTGGTATACCCAAGCAGTCGGAGAGTCTCGGTCAGGGAAGTCTAACGACGTTTCCATCATCAAGGTAACAGTCGGTGGAACGAACTTGGGTATCATCTAAGGGCAAAGCCCAATTTCCAAAATAATTGTAAATGATCACCAACCGAAATTAAGAAATAACAGTTAGCATAATTTTTATATTTTCAAATGCTCAAGAGAACCTTTCATCTTAGCATACTCCTCGAAAGGGTTTCCATATGTCTAACATGCATAAACAAAATTGAAAAATGAAATTTTTGACAAAACTACACTATTGTATTCGAATACAGCATTTTTCCTAGCCGAATATAAGTGCTAACTAGTAGCAAAAATTTCACATTTGTATTCGACTACAACATGATGTAGCCGAATACAAGTCAAATCAGTGGCAAAAATCACTCAATTGTATTCGAATACGAGGGTTCATATCTGAATACAAAGTTAAAATTTTGAATAAAAACTGAATGTTACAGACATATTCAACTACACACTGCATGTAGTCGAATACAACTGCTAAATTTTGAGGGTTTTTTAGTTTTAAAAAGGCTCTGAATCAATTAACACTTAGAATACAAAGTCCATCAATAAGACTTCAAACATTCATAATATCAATTATGAACACATAATTCACACCAAATTAATCTCCACAAATTCACACCTCAATCACACATCAAACATTCATAATATCAATTATGAACACATAATTACATTGAAACTTAATCAAAGCAATTACGGCACAATAACAAACAATAATCGAGTATGTATATACAATCGTCTTAGTATAACAAAAATGACTCACGTGCCAAACACCCTAATGCAATGCGTATATGCCAATGCACATGATTTTGGAATTTCAAACAAAAACCCTCCTCGAAGGGGTGTAAGTCATAACTGCACCGCCTATCACATGCCTTAGTACTAATTACCGAGGTGCAATCTCTCACATGCCTTACACATCATTTAAATCCTCATAAGGATAAGATGGACCAACTATCACATGGAACCACCCCGTGGTCTATCATGGTCACCACTTAACTTCGTGGCCCATCACAGTCACAACTTAACATTGTGGCCCTTCACGATCACCACAAGCTATGAAATGCATGAGCATACTCTGAATCTTTTCACCACAATCGTTAAGTAAATGAAGCTATTAAAAGATTCCTCATTTTTAATACTCATTTAACACTAACGATTTTTCATACTTATCACCACAACAACATTAATATATCAGAGTTCTCCCCACCGCTAACTCGGTACCAGCAGTCTCGATTCCTTTTCGAGACTCAAGGAGCTAACTACATAAACATTAAATATTTATAACAATTTGTTCACAACTAATATTTATCCAACCACAAAAAAATTCCCAAAATTATATATGTTTCACACACCAAACTTTTTAAACCAAATAATCTATATTAATGCATCGAAATTTTGAGTTAGTAAAATACTCTAAACTTTTTTCTTTTTAAACTCAGTCCAAGAATAATTAAAAGAGTAACACTTTAAAGTATAACATTTTTAATTTCAATCTATCTTTTTGCTCAAACTCTTTAGCTTAGTTAAAATTTATACTTTTCACAACTTTAACAACTCTAAATTTTATTTGTAAAATTTCAACTTCAGTTCAAACTCATTTATGTGAAAATAACTCATTACGTAACTCAACCACATCCAAAATCAATATTTTTTAACCATTACTAACAAAATCAACAACATCACAACAACAAGGATTTGTTAAGAACTAAAAAATTTCACTCATAATATGTATGTATATATATATATATTAAGAGATATAAAAAAATATAATTAAAAAAGTGCAACTAAATGTGAATGAATATATTACTTCCTGAACCTTCAAGTGATCGATTATTTTACGGTATCCTTCTATGTCATTATGAGAAACTCTATTGAAATTTTGAACATCAGTACTAAATCTGTCGAATATATCAAAAATAAAAAATATAATAAATTCAGTAATATGGTTAGTTAGTTTTGAAAAGCGAAAAAATATCTAAAATTTATTTGCAATAGTTACTTTTGTGCAGGTAGAAACATCCATGCACTGGATTATTCTGGGGCCACACAAGACAAACGATACCATGCCCAATTTTGCAACAATAATTCTTATCCTCCTATAGAAATTATACCGAGTTTTGTAGCAAGATATAATTCTCTATAAAGTGTTGGTTAAACTATCGAACCTCAACTATATTGGGAAGCTTTACTTAAATCCCCAAGAGTGAAAGACATTTTAAATGTACAAGATTGTTAGATTTGTTCGACATCAACAACCCTCCAATCATACGTATGTAGGAAATTATGGCCTCTATGTGTTAAAAATTATATGAAATGTCTTCACTAATTTTACAAGATTATTAATCAGGTTAACAATGACCGTTTACATAATTTATTCAGGAACAAAGATTTACAGATAAAAACATTCAAGAACGTACAATATCGTCAAATGACATCTTAAGGCCTAAATGTTCTTGTATTGCATCCACATCCTGAACAACTATGTTCAAAGTTGCATGGAGTTTCTTTAAAGAGGCTTCCACTCGAGCATTATGAGCAGCTTGAGTTTCTATGAATTCCAGCAACTTGGCTGAAATCTCGGATTGGAGTTCAGCTGGCTCAGGTTGTTCAGCATTTGGTTGTGCTCTGCTTCAAATGCCGTTAATTCTTCCCAATTGCATCTGATTTTCAATTGATTCACCAAAACTGAGAGTTGTTTTTAGAGATTCTTCATTGACAACAGAAACTTTGAAAAGTCTCAAAATCTTTGTTATGAGTTGTGGGTAGGGGAGCAGCTGCTTACCATGAGTTGTTTCTGACATATTCATGAGAACAATCCAAGCCCAGCTCATCTTGAGCTCCTTGAACAATCCCCAAAGTAAAGTAATGTCTAGCCTCTAGACTACTGCATGATTTCTCGATCTAGGAACTAACATCCTTGTTAGTACATACATGAGCATCCTATGTTGGATCTTCATTTGACCGACTGGGAGTGATAGCTTTTCAACGAATCCACTACTAGAAAACAGCTTTTAGCGTCGGCCAAAAACCCACGCTAATAGACAAAAAGCCGACGCTAACGTTGATTTAGCGTCGGATTAGCGTCGGTGTCGGGCCTAGGCTAAAACGGTCGAAGCTAATACGTAGCGTCGGCCAAATGCCATCCGACACTATATTAGCGTCGGCCAGAGTATGGGGAATCTCTTAATAGATAAGTTTACTTAATGATTGTCATCGAAATTGTTAAAGTTAAATTAGAATTAAAAATGGGGAATCTTTTAATATCTGCATTTACTTAACGATTGACGTGGATAGAGTCAGAGTATGCTCATGCATTTCATTTTGGTAAATTGTGTTGACCCGTGATAGATGCCACCTCGGTAAACAGTATTGACCCGTGATAGGTGGTACGTTTATGATTTACGTTTTTGGTAAATCTTGCTGACCCGTGATAGGTGGCACCGTGGTAAATAGTACTTTGGCCTGTGATAGGCGGTACGTTTACAATTTACGTTTTTCTTTTAATAAATCGTGCTAACCCGTGATAGGTGGCACCTCGGTAAACAATACTGACCTGTGACAGGTGGTACGTTTATGATTTACGCTTTTTAGTAAATCGTGATGACCCGTGATAGGTGACACCTCAGTAATTTAGTACTCTGGCCTGCGATAGGCGGTACGATTATGATTTATGGCCCTTCGAGGAGGGTTTTGGTTTGGAATTCCGAGTCCATGCATTTTAGCATATACGCATTGCATTAGGGTGCTCGACACACGAGTCCTGTTTGATTCAAGATTATGATTGAGTGTTTGAACTTGAGATGTCATTATGATTGAGTTGATTTTACTAAGTGTTATGTTTTGAAATTGTGTGTAGTGGAATTGATTGTAAAACTATTTCGAAACTCAAGTTGTCGTGGTGAGTATGTTGAAATTGCTAAGTGTTATGTTTTGGAGTTATGTGTGAATGTGATTGAGTTAGTTTATGTAGTTTAGAAAAACATTCTGGGAAAGCGATTCCCAAATCGATTCTGTTAAAAGCTCTTCCTCAAAAGTCGATTTGGCAATCGATTGAATTTGTTACAGGAGCTCAGCCTTTGACAAAATCGATTTGCCAATCGATTTGGCCATTACAGTAGCTCAGCCATTTTGACAAAATTGATTTGGCAATCGATTGGATTTATTACAGGAGCTCAGCCATTTTGACAAAATCGATTTGGAAATCGATTGGATTTGTTACAGGGACTTAGCTTTTCATTTAATCGATTTCCCAATCGATTGATTTAAGCCCATAGTACTAGTTTCACTAAAAACCTACATCCAAATCAATTTCCCAATCGATTGGCTTAGTGGGAATTCTTATTATGAGTTAGATAATCGATCGCTCAACTGGTTCATCAATGGATTGGCCAGTTGTTTATTACTTGATTGACTTAAGACTTATTTGGATTGCATTTTATTTGGCAAGTATTATATGAACTTTTAGCATATGGAAAACCCTTTTAAGGTGCATGCTAAGTTGAAAGGTTATTTGTGCATTTAAAAACTTAAATGTTATGTGTTAACTGTTAATTTCGGTTGGTGACCCTTTACAACTATTGTGGAAATCTGGGCTTTGCCCTCAGATGAGAGACAGGACGATCCTATCAGTTCGTATCCTGTGGATGGGGATGTAGATAGGAATGCCTGACTGGAGCTATGTTAGGAGGATCTTACGGGGCGTGTGGAGATCACTCAGGGTGTTTGGTTTGTTTTGTAGAATGATCAGATTAGGTTGACATAGAGGGAACATATGTCTTTCTTTGGAATTGTGTATATTTTAAATTGGAAGACTATACCTACACTAATATTGTCAACATGACATGTGATTTTCGGTGGGTTCCATATACCACTTTTTGATGTGTAAATACTTTGGATTCCTATTTCGAAAAACTATTTCACTGCTTGTAAAATACATTGACTTAAATATTTATCCAAAGGTATTTTCCTTATTTATTACTTGGTTTTATGAATTTGTTTTGAAAAAATAAATAAATACACCCTCGCTTTGAAAATCGGGGTATTACAGGGTCCTGGAGGATTGGTTTCATACATTGGTTTCTTTACTTTCCAAATCTCTTTCCATCCCTTGTTAGCAAGCTTTTTCAGTTTACAATTAAAAGCAAAATGTCCCTTTTTACAGCAAAAGTGACATGAAACAGCAGAGGATGAATTCTAATTTGGTTTAGTGAAGATATCATGCATATGCTTTGATCTAACAAATTTCTGATTCTTGTTAGTATTCCTGTTTTGTCTATAACCAAGTTCAGATTTTACATTTACATTTCTCTGGTTGCTGAGTAGAACATTTAGTTTGTTTTTACTACTTGTAAACTTTGCTAAATCAGATTTTAATGATTCAACTGTTCTTTAGAGTTCAATACACCTAGTAAATTTATCATGTGATTCTTTTTTCAAATGTTCATTCAAGTCTTCAATCACCTTATGATCTTTTTTAATTTATTCACATATCATGCATTGTTTTTCAAGCATTTTCTTAGTGCTAATTAACTGTTTGATTGCATTAACATATTCATCATGCAATTCATTAAATGCATCATGTAATTCATCATAAGAAGGATTGGATGTAGAACTTACCTCATTATCAGAATTTGAATATGTGTTGGCCATTAGACAAAGATTAGCTTCTTCTTCTTCTGAAGATGCAGAGGATTCTTCAATATCATTCCAGGCTATGTAGGCCTTTCTGGTTTTAGGGGGTGACTCTTTGCCTTTAGCCTTTATAGTTTTGTTTCTGTTCTGTAATTGAAAGCACTCAGATTTGATGTGTCCTGTCTTCCCACATTCATAACAAGTTACTTTGCAGAAACATTCATCAATATAACTAAAACCTAACTCTAAGATTTTACCCATAAAGCCTTAGATACATTTTTCCCCAAATCAATACTCCATCCCTAACAAAATTCTTTTCCACACAACCACAAATAAGGCCCTAAATGCAAACTAAAAGTTTGGAAGGAGCCCTTACCTTCACGTTAGCTTTCACGTTTGATTAAGGTACCGCGAGTAAATCCGGTAAAATCTCTGTTCGCAATGTCGAGTCTAAAGTTGGTCCACTAGCACCGTAGCACGGAGTTGAGCAACCTTCCCTTCTATCACTTCTTGAAAGGAGGCTTAGATCTAGATGAAACGGGGAGGTTTGTGTTTGAATCCCTAATACCGTTTTTCTTCGTTTTCGAAACAACGAGGAAGTATGAAGCTGAGAAAACCTTGCTCTCTTACCCACTAATCCTTGGGTTTCTATTCTTGAAGCCAAAGAACGAAAAAGGAAGCAAAACCAACGAATGAAGAAAAAGGGAGAAGTAGGTTTCTCGCGCGCAGAGGAAGAAGAAGGCGTATGTTTTCTTTCTTGTTTCCTTTTCTTTCCTTTTTCCTTTCTTTTTCATTTTCCTTTCTTTTTCCTTTCCTCCTATTTCCCTCGAACCATATATATATATATATATATATATATATATATATATATATACTAATATATTAAAACCAAACCAACAATTGTCTAACAGCTCTTACACCCATCATTTCATTCCCATCTTAATCTATTTTAATAAAAATATCTACTCTCGTAGTAACTCAATTGACAGACACAATTTTCAGCAACCCGAGATATTTTTAATAAAATTGTTCGGTATTAAATCCTTCGTAACGTAAATAAATTATTTTCCGACAAATAATTTTAATCCAATTTCCAAAAATATATTTTTGGCATTTAACTCACTCAATACCAAAAATTGGGCTAACAGCCTAAGAAACTCAACAGAAAATACCCTAAAACCGTATAATTTAGGATTTAAAATTAAGGGTCTTACATTACTACCCCCCTAAAATTAGTTTCGTCCTCGAAACTTAAAGTGGGAGTAACAATCCATACTAGGTTTGTACTCTTATTCAACATACAAGTCATAACTTGTTCCACCTGGCCTACTTGAAGAAGGTGTATTCTACCCCTTTTCATAGGGTGCTTAATTACTCTGCACCCATTCATAGTCGGTAAGGCTCGTCCGTTCCATTCAACATGGTTTTGTCTACTATCGACAAGAGATTAAGGATGATCAGTCCCTCAATTTGTCAATAAATAACCAACAACCATGATAGTGGCTTAGACTATCTTAACCGAACTGTAATAGCGCTCCATGCAACTTACAACTGAGGTTATCTTAATGTACAAGCAGTCAACAATTTTCTCAAAGTCCATTGAGTTTCCCTTATTTCCCTATAACTTTGATCATGTCGACGAAGTAAAATAACCCATACCTATGTCACATAGTCTCATTTGCATCAAACTTGGTACGAAACATCCATTTGGTACCAAACTGAAACACTTAGAATGACCCCAACACACTAAGCACAGAACAATCACTACATCCGAGAACTCCTAAATTTCTCCTTTGTCCACAAATCCTCCATCTTTCTTAAGTTGTACAACTACGTCAACTGTAGTGTTCATATCAGTATGTTATTCCAATTATAAATTTAATAATTCCATCCCCACATATGCTTGGTGATCAAAGCTTCCTCAAACATTTTTGAAATCTTGCCAAAGACTATACCACTTGGGACACACAAACTTCCTTTTAGTTTAGTACTTCATATCAAGAGTCACGTTTTCCATTAAAATCCAACTTGAATTTAATTCACCGATCAAGGTCTACATTTGTCTCATGCCTAACACCTCAAATTCACGCTTCACTAGAAAATTTCTTACATACTTCGCAATTATGCCCAAACTCGAAAATAATTCTCCTACCTCTACTACCAACATTCATTCTGATACTTCTTAATTTCGCTGTGTCCTTCATTTGCAACTTGATGATTATCCCTTCATTATGAGAGGTCAACCGCATTGTATTCATTCCATCACTTTTCCATTTATACAAACCTTAAATTTCTACCTCGAACCTTGATACATCTTCATTATAGTGATTCCAATAAATCAAGGCTTACTAATTCCCACCAAATTTTTCCATTTCATGTTCAATTGTTTCCTATCAAAAAACATTTAACTCCATTGATTGACGAACACAATAACAATCCCCATGACATGCAATCCAGTAGTGTCTTTATATCTTGGCATACCTTTATAATAATAATGTCTGAATTATGGGTGAGATAATTCCTTTCCTGAATCTTTAATTGTCATAAGCTACATCTCTATGTGTTGCTCCGACAAATTTCTTGGCACATTTTCCAATATTTGTTTCACTTGCTGGATTCTTATTCCTTCACAACCTTCACCGAGATACAAACTGAAAAGATCCTAACAATCGAACGTCCTCTAAGTAATTTCCTTCCTTAAATAGACTCTCAAAACCTATATTACTGCAATCGCGAAGTATTCCTCTACTCGATACTTCAAATTCCACTTAATGGTAACATAGAGTTCTATACATCAAGGCTTAACTGATTATGTTTTTCCGATCATCGCTCAAAATTTACACTTACGTGTCTATAGTTTCGTCCAATATCACAATCCATATTTACTATCTCCTAAGTAAACAAGAGATTTGTCACTTATCAACAAAATATATATTCTCAGTCTTATACTCGTCATGAGATTCATACTTAATAATTCAAGTTGCGGATCTAGTCTAACTCGAATGCTCGACTTTATCCCTCAAGGTATCGACTATTCCTCAAAGTGTATTTTATCTAACCGAAGGAGTATTTACTCCTAATGTGTAACGCTCCCTTAACTTCAATACCAGTCTCTTTCATTGACACCAAAACACCAAATGTTTTTCCAAATGGAAGCCTTATCTTCTCAATAGTTCCATGATGTTCACATCTCGTTGACAGTTGTCAAACTTCATCCAGTTTCATCCTGAAATCTACCAGGAAAACATCTAATACTTTTCTTAACAAGAGTCCTCAACTTAGATGTTTACTTGAAATCCCTTATTAGTCTAATGTTAATCCATCCACACACATCATCTTCGAGTTTACACCAACACATAGCTTCTGTGTCCTTGGAACCATTTTATAAATTCCATGCTATCATGATTTGCTTCAAGTTTGCTTGGCAATTCGTCATCTCGAAGATCTTTTTCATTTCTCGATTCCACTAATCATCTCTTTTCCTGAGTTCTCATCACCCTTGAACTTTGGAGGATGGTAACAACTACAATCTTTCAGTCCTATTGACTTAATAGCATAAATCCCTCTTTTCCTCTTCTCCAGATCCCGCAGAGTCTTTGTAGCAGTTCGTGCAACAACAAAACATCCATGTTATTTGTAGCTTCAACCATTTGATGATCCCTACTGACGTTCATCCTTGCAACGTCGTTCCCTCATGGAGGTAGTGTTTCCGAAAAACCAATATCAAGAAAAAGTGTTAACACCACTTCAAATAATTCCAATACTAAGTTTTGAATATATCAACACATGATAACTACCCCTGATCGAACAACTCAGACCAATTACCCCGACGCATGATCAGATAACGACTCACAACCTACAGGTTGACTTATAATCTATAACCAAAGGTTCCACAGCCCCCAAAGAAAACCAAACCAAAGCTCTGATACCACAATGTAACACCCAGATTTTCAAAGCGAGGGTGTATTTTTTTTTTCAAAAGAAATTAAAATACAACAGAGAAATAAATAAGGTAATACCTTTGGATAAATATTTTAGTCAAAATAATTTACAAGCAGCGAAATAATTTTTCGAAATATGACTCCAAAATATTTAAACATCAAAAAGCGGTACAGTCTTCCAATTTAAAATAAACGCAATTCAAAAGAAAGACATCTACTCCCTATACGTCAACCTAATCTGATCATTCCACAAAAACTATACATCCTGAGAGATCTTCACGCGCCCCGCAAGATCCTCCTAACATAGCTCCAGTCAGGTGTTCCCAACTACATTTCCATCCACAGGGTACGAACCGGTAGGATGGTCCTGGTTCTCATATGAGGGCAAAGCCCAGATTTCCACAATAGTTGTAAAGGGTCACCAACCGTAATTAACAGTTAACACATAACATTTAAGTTTTTAAATGCTCAAAATAACATTTCAACTTAGCATACACCTTAAAAGGGTTTCTATATGCCAAACATGCATACACAAAGTTGAAAAATGAAGTTTCTAACAAGACAACACTGTTGTATTCGAATACAACGCTATTTCAGCATTCAGCATGTCTGTATTCGACTACAACAGTCTGTATTCGACTACACAGTAAGTCAGTGGCAAAACAACATGTCTGTATTCGACTACAACAGTCAGTATTCGACTACACAGTAAGTCAGTGGCAAAACAGCATGTCTGTATTCGAATACAGCTTGCTGTATTCAAATACACATCAGACAGCAGCAGAAAAACAACAAAATTAAGCATTTTTCAGCTTTTCAAAGGGTTTCAAAATCAATCAACACTTATCGACAACTCCAAACAATCAACTTAGCAATTATAGCGCAATCACCATGACATCTTGAGTTTCGAAATAGTATTGCGATCAAACATGCTATCACCAAATTCAGCATTTTTCAGCTTTTCAAAGGGTTTCAAAATCAATCAACACTTATCCACAACTCCAAACAATCAACTTAGCAATTATAGCGCAATCACCATGACATCTTGAGTTTCGAAATAGTATTGCGATCAAACATGCTATCACCAAATTCCAAAACATAGCACTTAACACTTATAACACAATTACTACAACATCATGAGTTTTGAAATTGTATTGCAATCAAACATGTTATCACCAAATTCCAACACATAACATTTAACACTTATAACATAATTCCCACACGGACACAATGAACCAACAATTCACAATTTACTAGGGTGTAGTCTCTCACGGACAAACACTTGTGCAGTCTCTCTCGGACAAACACTTGTGCAGTCTCTCACGGACAAACACAATTCACCAAGAAACGTAAGTCGTAAACGTACCAGCTATCACGGGTCAGTACTGTTTACCGAGGTATCACCTATCACGGGTCAGCAAAACTTACCAAACGTAAATCGTAAACGTACCACCTATCACGGGTCAGTACTGTTTACCGAGGTGCCACCTATCACGGGTCAGCACAACTTACCAAACGTAAATCGTAAACGTACCACCTATCCCGGTTCAGTACAGTTTACCGAGGTGCCACCTATCACGGGTCAACACGATTTACCATAACAAACAATAAGTAACCAAGACATTAAGAGATTCCCCATTCTTAACGCCCAATTAACTTAAAGATTTTCAAAACAACATTAAGTAAATAAGTCATTAAGAGATTCCCCATTCTTAATACTTATTTAACTTAAACGATTTTCAAAACAACATTAAGTAACCGAGACATTAAGAGAATCCTCATTCTTAATGCCCAGTTAACTTAAACAATTTTCAAAGAAACAAACATACATTAAGTAAACAAGATATTAAGAGATTCCCCGTTCTTAATACTTATTTGACTTAATGGTTTTCAAATCCCACACAGAACAAACTCAAACATATTCACGAATTTAATACACAATTCACATTAAAACACAACAATTCATTTCCCCACAAAAATCATTTTTACGACGACATTAAGTAAACGCAGATATTAAGAGATTCCCCATTCTTAATACTCATTTAACTTAACGATTTTCACAACAACCATAAGAAAACAGACATATTAAGAGATTCCCCATTCTTAATATACTTTTGACTTAAACGATTTCCATAACAAAACATTCAGTAAACAAGTCATTAAGAGATTCCCCATTCTTAATACTCCTTTCACTGAAACCATTTTCAAAAACAACCATTAAGTAAACGAGACATTAAGAGATTCCCCATTCTTAACGCTCAGTTAACTTAAACGATTTTTAACAAACTCACATTAAGTAAACAAGACATTAAGAGATTCCCCATTCTTAATACTCGTTTAACTTAATGGTTTTCAAATTCCACACAAAACCAACTTTCACATTCAATTCATACTTCACTCCAAATCATTTTCCACACAAACCACACAAAACAAACTCAAACATACTTTCACATTCAATCCATAATTCACACCAAATCATTTTCCACACAGACCACCCAAAACACATCTCAAGTTTCATCAGTATTAACTAAGAACCCGTCAAAAACAACGAACACAAATCAACACAATCCACCACTTAAACACACAAGTTTCATTTACTCAAAATCATACATAAATGAGTTTAAATTCATTTTCCACGAAACATTCATCAATATAACCAAAACCTAACTCTAAGATTTTACCCATAAAGCCTTAGATACATTTTTCCCCAAATCAATACTCCATCCCTAACAAAATTATTTTCCACCCAACCACAGATAAGGCCCTAAATGCAAACTAAAAGTTTCGAAGGAGCCCTTACCTTTACGTTAGCTTTCACGTTCGATTACGGTACCGCGAGTAAATTTGGTAAAATCTCCGTTCGCAACGTTGCGTCCAAAGTTGGTCCACTAGCACCGTAGCACGGAGGTGAGCAAGCTTCCCTTCTATCACTTCTTGAAAGGAGGCTTAGATCTAGATGTAACGGGGAGGTTTGTGTTTGAATCCTTAATACCGTTTTTCTTCGTTTTCGAAACAACGAGGAAGTATGAAGCTGAGAAAACCTTGCTCTCTTACCCACTAATCCTTGGGTTTCTATTCTTGAAGCCAAAGAACGAAAAAGGAAGCAAAACCAACGAATGAAGAAAAAGGGAGAAGGAGGTTTCTCGCGCGCAGAGGAAGAAGAAGGCGTATGTTTTCTTTCTTGTTTCCTTTTCTTTCCTTTTTCCTTTCTTTTTCATTTTCCTTTCTTTTTCCTTTCCTCCTATTTCCCTCCAACCATATATATATATATATATATATATTAATATATTAATACCAAACCAACAATTATCTAACAACTCTTACACCCATCATTTCATTCCCATCTTAATCTATTTTAATAAAAATATCTACTCTCGTCGTAACTCAATTGACAGGCACAATTTTCAGCAACCCGAGATATTTTTAATAAAATTGTTCGGTATTAAATCCTTCGTAACGTAAATAAATTATTTTCCGACAAATAATTTTAATCCAATTTCCTAAAATATATTTTTGGCATTTAACTCACTCAATACCAAAAATTGGGCTAACAGCCTAAGAAACTCAACAGAAAATACCATAAAACCGTATAATTTAGGATTTAAAATTAAGGGTCTTACATTAGACCAATTTATTTTATTAAAAATAATAATAATATATACGGATTGCTATCATATTAAGCCTCATATTTTAGTATTGTTGTTGTTATCTAGACCTTTATTATTTAAATTTCTTTTTATGTAAGTATATAAATATAAAATAACTATATTAATTATTTTTTAAATACAATAATGACGATGATGCCGTCATTAAATTTAATACTCCATATAATAGCCTAATAATTCATATTAATAGCCAAAGTAATAAATTGAATTCACCATAAAGAAATTAATGGATCTAAATTAATTCTGAATTCATGATATATATAACACCCTAAATATTTAATTAATAAATAATAGTAAATTATAATAAATTATATTATATGTGTATTCTATGTGGTGTGATAATTTTCTTTGTATTTTTTTATCCTAATAATTTATTTAAATTGTTAATATTAACTATAATTGGCTTACAAAAAAAAAAAATTAAAATATATATATAATAATACAAAGAGTGAATTTACGTTGTTACATTAATTGTTATCTTTAGCACTGATAAAATGGGTTAATAATAATAATAAATATAATAATAATAATAATAGTAACTATTATAATAAATAACAATAATAGTAACCCCGATTGTCGCGTATATGTGTCTTGGGTTGAGTTGAGGGGATCCATGAGGTCTCGGGTACTCTTGTGTTGCACGATAGTTCCTGGCCTTAGGGAATAACCCACTAATCCACTTAGGAATTCCCCACTAGATGTACCCCCAAGGTCTATCAGTCTTACCTTACAGTTCGACTGTAGCCCTCCACGATCAAGCTCATTCAGTTGTACTTCCCCGAATCACTAGGTTTGTCAAACCCTCCCTATATGATGACAAAATAATCCTAACTCCAAAATCTACAACACATACCTCAGACTTACTCGATCATCACAATTCAATAAGTTTTAGTTTGACATCACAATATTCATCATTGTATATATAGTTATATCATTCAGTCACATAAAATCCCAATATTTGATTTACACTACTCATAATACACAGTCCAGTCTCATCAATCACATAATAAGGAATCAATTAGGTGCACTTTCAAGTAATATCAGAATTTCAATCAAGTAGACAAGAACACTCAAATACATATCATTCATACAATAACAATTAGTATATGTTTCATAAAATCAAATAACCCACAATCTTAATATAAATTAATTCACACAATTCTATAGGTTTCTAAATTATATTTTAGTCCTCACTATTACCATTCATATATTATTAATTAATTATTATTACTCAATAGGGCTCAGCCATACATAGTAAGCCCCGAATGAACATATGGGAATTTCAGTATACCCGTTCATCTCGCGTTATTTTATACTCATAAAATCGAACCTCATCTCACCCCTTGCCTCGACTGAAGATTCCGTCCAATGAGTCTGATCTGCTAACGAGTCGTTTCTTTATCGGTCGTCGTCTCTAATAGTCCGCGAGGGAATTATAACCACACAACCACAAAATACAAATAAATTACTTACCATAAATAATTAATAAAATAAATAATAAATTATTAACGAATAAATGAGGAGTGAATAAATAAATAAGTAAATGAATAAAGAAATAATAAAGGAATAACTAAATAAATAAATAAGTAAATACGTTAATAAGTAAATAAATAAATGTTTAAATAAATAAATAAATAAATAATTAAAAAAATAATTAAATAAGTAACTGAATAAATAAATAAATAATAAAATAAATAATAAATAAATAAATAATCAAATAAATAATAAATAAATAAGTAAACGAATAAATAAATAATAAAATAAATAATAAATTAATAAATAGATAATTAAATAAATAAATAAATAATAAAATAAATAA
>JBBPBT010001310.1:2365889-2408997 GCA_037974875.1 Cicer bijugum | reverse complement strand
AATAAATAACTAAATGAATAAATAAATAATAAAACAATAAATAAATAAATAAATAAATAAATAAATAAGTAAATGAATAAATAAATAATAAATAAATAGGTAAATAAATAAATAAATAAGTAAATACATTAATAAGTAAATAAATAAATACTAAAATAAATAATAAATAATTAAACAAGTAAATGAATAAATAAATAATAAAATAAATAATAAATAATTAAATAATTAAATAAGTAAATGAATAAATAAATAATATAATAATTAATAAAATAAATAATAAATAAATAAATAAATAAGTAAATAAATGAATAAATAAGTAAATAAATAAATAAAATAAATAAATAAATAAATAATAAAATAAATATATAATTTTCTTAATTGGAAATAGTATGTTAAATTCCAATAGGTTAGTTTAACACTGCTCAAGATTCGTGTAAGACCCGTAGTTTTAAATCCTACGTTATACAATTTTAGGGTATTTTGTGCTGAGTTTCTTAGGCTGTTAGCTCAGTTTTTGGTACTTAGTGAATTAAATGCCAAAGAACTTATCACCGGACAACTTTGTTAAAAATATCTCAGGTTGGAGAAAATTTTATCTCTCAATTGAGTTGTGACGAGAGAAGATATTTTTATCAAAATTGTTTGAGAAGTGATCATTTTCATAAATATCTAAAATATCTAGATATTTAGATATTTATTGGTTTAGGTTTAATTATTGTATATATATATATATGATATATATAATATATTATTATTAGGATTATTATAGTAATATATATATGATATATATAACACATTATTATTATTATTAGTGTTATATAGTAATATATACATATATATGGACATGTTAGAAAGCAGAGAACGAAAGGGAAAAAGAAACAGACGAAGCTGCCTTCCATCTCGCAAACCATCGCCCTTCTTCCTTCTTTCTTTTCCATTTCTTTTTCTTTCTTTGGCTTCAAGAATAGAAACCCAATGATTAGTGGGTAAGAAAGCAAGGATTTATCAGCTTCATACTTCCTCGTTGATTCGAAAACGAAGAAAAACGGTGTTAGGGATTTCAAAACCGTCAAACACAAACCTTCCCGTTTCATCTAGATCTAAGCTTCGTTTCGCAAAGAGATAGAAGGGAAAGTTGCTCACTACCACGCTACGGTGCTAGGGAACCAACTTTGGAAGCGGCGTTGTGAGCGGAAAATTTACCGTATTTACTCACGGTGCCGTAATCGCACGTTAAAGCTAACGTGAAGGTAAGGGCTCCTTCCAAACTTCTAGTTTGCATTTAGGGACTTACCTAGGGTTGTGTGGAAAAGGATTTTGTTAGGGTTAAAGTGTTGATTTGGGGGAAAATGAATTTAAACTCATTTATGTATGATTTTGAGTAAATGAAACATGTGTGTTTGAGTGGTGGATTGTGTTGATTTGTGTTCGTTGTTTTTGACGTGTTCTTAATTGATACTGATGAAATTTGAGATGTGTTTTGTGTGGTTTGTGTGGAAAAATGATTCAGTGTGAATTATGGATTGAGTGTGAAAGTACGTTTGAGTTTGTTTTGTGTGGAATTTGAAAACCATTAAGTTAAATGAGTATTAAGAATGGGGAATCTCTTAATGTCTTGTTTACTTAATGTGTGTTTGGAAAATCATTTAAGCTAAACGAGAATTAAGAATGGGGAATCTCTTAATGTCTCGTTTACTTAATGTTGTTTTGAAAATCGTTTAAGTTAACTGGGTGTTAAGAATGGGGAATCTCTTAATGTCTTAGTTACTTAATGTTGTTTGAAAATCATTTAAGTTAATTGAGCGTTAAGAATGGGGAATCTCTTAATGTCTCGGTTACTTAATGTTGTTTTGAAAATCGCTTAAGTTAATTGCGCGTTAAGAATGGGGAATCTCTTAATGTCCTGGTTACTTAAAGTTTGTTTTGAAAAATCGTTTTAAGTTAAATGAGAATTAAGAATGGGGAATCTCTTAATGTCTCGTTTACATAATGTTTGTCTTGAAAATCGTTTAAGTTAAATAAGTATTAAGAATGGGGAATCTCTTAATGTCTTGTTTACTTATTGTTTGTTTTGAAAATCGCTTAAGTTAAATGAGTATTAAGAATGGGGAATCTCTTAATGTCTCGTTTCCTTAATGTTTGTTTCGAAATTTGTTTAAGTTAAATAAGAATTAAGAATGGGGACTCTCTTAATGTCTTGTTTACTTATTGTTTGTTTTGAAAATCACTTAAGTCAAATGAGTATTAAGAATGGGGAATCTCTTAATGACTCGTTTACTTAATGTTTGTTTCAGTAAACCGTGCATACCCGTGATAGGTGGCACATTGGTAAACGGTACGGGCCCGTGATAGGCAGTACGTTTATGGTTTACGCTTTTTGGTAAGTTGTGCAGACCCGTGATAGGTGGCACCTCGGTAAACAGTACAGACCCGTGATAGGTGGTACGTTTACGACTTACGTTTCTTGGTGAATTGTGTTTGTCCGTGAGAGACTGCACAGGTGTTTGTCCGTGAGAGACTACACCCTGGTAAATTGTTTTTGTCCGTGAGAGTCTGCACAGGGGTTTGTCCGTGAGAGACTACGCCCTGGTGAATTGTGTTTGTCCGTGAGAGACTGCACAGGTGTTTGTCCGTGAGAGACTACACCCTGGTAAATTGTGAATTGTTGGTTCATTTTGTCCGTGTGAGTAATTGTATTATAAGTGTTAAGTGTTATGTTTTGGAATTTGGTGATAACATGTTGATTGCATTACCATTTCAAAACTCATGATGTTGTAGTAATTGTATTATAAGTGTTAAGTGTTATGTTTTGGAATTTCGTGATAACATATTTGATTGCAATACCATTTCGAAACTCATGATGTTGTAGTAATTGTGTTATAAGTGTTAAGTGTTATGTTTTAGAATTTGGTGATAATACGTTCGATTGTAATACCATTTCGAAACTCATGATGTTGTAGTAATTGTGTTATAAGTGTTAAGTGTTATGTTTTGGAATTGTGTGTAAGTGTGATTGATTGCAAAATTGTTTCGAAACTCAAGATGTCGTGGTGATTACGCTATAATTTCTAAGTTTGATTGGTTGGAGTTGTGGGTAAGTGTTGATTGATTTCGAAACCCTTTGAAATGCTGAATTTTGCTGTTTTCTGCTGTTGTCTGATGTGTATTCGAATACAGCAAGCTGTATTCGAATACAAACATGCTGTTTTGCCACTGACTTACTGTGTAGTCGAATACAAACTGTTGTAGTCGAATACAGACATGTTGTTTTGCCACTGACTTACTGTGTAGTCGAATACAGACTGTTGTAGTCGAATACAGACATGTTGTTTTGTTGCTGAATGCCGAAATAGCCTTGTATTCGAATACAAAGATGTTGTAGTCGAATACAACAATGCTGTTTTGTTAAAGACTTCATTTTTCAACTTTGTTTATGCATGTTTGGCATATAGAAACCCTTTTAAGGTGTATGCTAAGTTGAAATGTTATTTTGTGCATTTAAAAACTTAAATGTTATGTGTTAACTGTTAATTTCGATTGGTGACCCTTTACAACTATTGTGGAAATCTGGGTTTTGCCCTCTGATGAGAGCCAGGATGATCCTACCGGTCCATACCCTACAGATGGGAATGTAGACGGGAATGCTTGATTCGAGCTACGTTAGGAGGATCTCACGGGGCCCGTGGAGATCACTCACGGTGTTTAGTTGCTTTGTAAAATGATCAGACTAGGTTGACACAGAGGGAACAGACGTCTTTCTTTTGGGTTGCTTTTATTTTTAAACTAGAAGACTGTACCACTTTTGTTATGTAAATATTTTGAATTCATATTTTGAGAACTTTTTCCGCTGCTTGTAAATTATAATGACTTAATTATTTATCCGAAGGTTTTACCTTATTTATTTCTCTGTTTTATTTTGATTTCTTTTGAAAAAAAAATACACCCTCGCTTTGAAAAACGGGGTGTTACAATTCGAGTCAATTGTTTTTAAACATCATGCAGTATTCTTTGCAATACAAACTTTTATGGATTTAAAATTTTAGCGTTCCATTATAACATTGTTGATGAAAATAGAAAAATTTATAGTTGATTAACTATTCATGGCCAACATGATATTGTTTAAAGGTACATAATTCCAAATCACATATTCAAGAAAATTATATTCTAAATCCTAATACACAACTTATTATCAATACTTTAGAAAAACACACGCCAATAGAAGCATTATAATATGAAGTGATCCAAGAATCAATTGTAGAGACAAAATAATATCTTTGAACTACAGTGCTATAGGATTTAGGAGGCGTCCGAAAAATTTATGAATTTATCTTAGGATAAAAACACTTGTGCAAGTTTCCGAAGAACCAAATAAAATTGCTAATCATGTATAACATTTTATCAATTTCCCATGATAGATCATAGAAATGCTACTAAGTTTATGCGAAGTTTACCCTCGTTCTACCTTTAATTATTATAGGATTAGTTTATAATAAAAAAAAGGAAGCTATCATATCATAAACACTAATCAAACTCTCCTAAATACTTGTTTTTATCTCATCTTCAAGGCTTAGAGCTAACAAGATAAACACCTACATCCTCACACACCAATAGGCAAAAAGAATAATAATTTTCGTGCATACCAGGTTGTAATTTGGAAATGGAAATGGTTGTGTTTTGGAAATCAAACTGGAATATGAAATTGGAATTGCAAGTTGCAAATTGGAATCAGATCCAAAATGGGAGGCGGCTATGCTAATCTAGGATGCCTTAGCCATATATATCTATACGTTACATAGTGACCTGGGTTACTATTATTGTTATTTATTATAATAGTTACTATTATTATTATTATTATTTATTATTATTATTATTATAGTTATTATTACTATTGACTTGAGTACTATTTACAGATTTTTCAGCAAAATCATGGCCTATCTATCCAACTCACTCACTTCTATTACAATGCCACCTTATCCCTAGAGTTACTCGCCAAACCCTCACGAGATCAAGATGAGACTTCTTCTTGATGAACACACGCACCAACAAAGATAGTCACCAGTTTACACCACTGGATTTTCCAGAACTTTCTTTACATATTGTTTTTACAGAAAAGAAAAAAAGGACTAATGATGATGACTCAATCACAATATGAATTTCACACAAAAAAGAATTTGCCAAATGAGTATTTTGTGTGAGGTTACAATTATTTCTCTCAAAGTGTTTTTCTTGATTTCTGTGTTATGAAAACGTGTAATGAATAATTGTTAAAGTTATTGTGATTGATTCAGTTTATATATGTTTAGAAAAACATCAGTTAAATCCATTTCTCAATCGATTTTATTAAAGTTTAAAAACAGCTTAATCGTTTGCTTAATCGATTATCGAGTTTCTTGTTTTTCTTGAATCTTGAAAATATAAGAACGAATCGATTTGCCAATCGATTCTTTTAATGCACAAATCAAAAACTGAAGCTAAGTTCATATCAGAATCGATTGGATAATCGATTATAAGTGTTTTGTTCAAACAACGAGATCAAAACAATCGATTACTCAGTCGACTCACATTCATGGACATAATCGATTTGGCAATGGGCTGAATTCTCCTTGTAACTCAAACATTTTTCCCAATCGATTTGCCAATTGATTTTGCTGGTCATAGTGACTCAAACATTTTACTCCAATAGATTTGCCAATCGATTCGACTGATCACAGTGACTCAGATGTTTTATTCCAATCGATTTGCCAATCGATTTGGCTTGTTACAATAGCTCAGCTATTCAGTCAAAATCGATTTACCAATCGATTATGCAATATGTTTCTGATTGGTGATTAACTAATTCATTCTTTCAAGCGATTACCTAATCGATTGCCACAAAACTTGCAGTTTAAGAAACTTAATTCAATTGATTGTCCAATCGATTTGATTGATCACACAACTCATTCCTGAGGAAAAACTATTTCACAATTGATTTGCCAATCGATTGATTCAGTAAGTGGTTGGTTCTGTGAATCACAAAATTGATTACTCAATTGATGTTCCAATCGATTGTCCAATTGATTGGTTTAAATCCAGAACTCAGGTTTCACAAAAAAACTTTCAGTAATCGATTTCCCAATCGATTTACTTAGTAAAAACTTTTGTTCTGAGTCAGACAATAGATTGCCCAATTGATTCAATATTTGACTTATCAGTTGATTGATTTATTTCCTTATTTTATGATTTCATTTTTACTTTGGCAAATACTTAAGTATGAAACCATAGTGATGAGTCTACTTATTAATTACTATGACCACTATTAACACTAGATAGATTTGCATCTTTCTCAAGCACATCCTCCAATTTTGCTTGATTCCTTGAGTTCCAAACTTTTGTCCAAGTGTATAGTGTTTGTTTGTTTTTCCTGAAATGTTACTCAGTTCAAACTGTTAGTTTTATCAAATGATGCATGTACATTGTATGTTTGTTAATTATGTCAAAATCATGATCAAGAGGGCTTATGTCTAACAATGTAGGATGTATGTTCGACATGATGCTTGTTTTTCTACTACAGATGCATTTTCACCAACATCGTCAAAAATTTCTTTAAGCCATTTTAATTTAATAAAATTACCCTTTTGTTTCTCACTCAGGTGGGATAACTCATAAGTATTCTTGACAAACATCTCTAACATTCACAATATTTGAACTGCTAACAAGAAAACCAGAAACATTTAATCCTAAGAGGTAGTATACATCTACTAAAGTTATTATGCACTCACCTATTGGGAGATGAAAAGTACAAGTTTTTGGTCTCCATATTTCAACCATAGGAGTAATCTGGCCGACATCTATTTTATATTTTCCTAGTTTGATCACTTCACCAAATCAAGCCTCTAGCAAATACGACAATATGGTTTCATTTGGTTTTTTGTTAATATGACCATGAGATTTCTGTTTGTCGTTTGATGGTATATGAAGTTAATAATATGTAAAATACTCAATATATATGACACTAATATATCTGGAAGAAGTTTTTAGCTATGTGATTTCAAAAATTTAGATTGAGAAAATTGAAAAAAGTTTGATTGAAAATGTTGGATTGGTGTGCTTATAAAGATATCGCTTCCCCAGCCTGCGTTGCTTTAAGGAAATCGCATCCCCAGGTAGAGAATCATTAAGGAAGTCACATCCCCATATAGCGAACCCCTAGGGACATTGCATCCCCAGGAAGCGATTGGGTAAGGGGTCACATCCCCAAGTTGCGATCTTTGCCTTATTTAATCTAGGCCACTGAATTCATTTCATCGATGGTTGTGGATGGTGGAGCAGTATGAATCCATGTTATTTTCTTTTAACCAATCAAATTGGTCTATTAAATATTTAATCTTGACCTTCCAATTTAATTTATCAACAGTTGTGAATGGTGCAATACAAAAGTATGTATCCTTGTTGTTTTCTTTGGACCAATCAAATTGGTCTATTAAATATTTAATCTTGACCTTCAAATTTAATTTATCTACAGTTGTGGATGGTGCATTACAAAAGTATGAATCCTTGTTCTTTTCTTTGGACCAATCAAATTGGTCTAATAAATATTTAATCTCAACCTTCCAATTTAATTTATCAACGGTTGTGGATGGGGCAGTACAAAAGTATGAATCCTTGTTATTTTATTTGGACCAAACAAATTGGTCTATTAAATATTTAATCTTGACCTTCCAATTTAATTTATCAACGATTGTGGATGAAATATTACAAAAGTACGAATCCTGGTTATTTTCTTTGGACCAATCAAATTGGTCTATTAAATATTTAATGTTGACCTTTCAATTTAATTAATCAACGATTGTGGATGGTGCAGTACAAAAGTATGAATCCTTGTTATTTTATTTGGACCAATCAAATTGGTCTATCAAATATTTAATCTTGACCTTCCAATTTAATTCATCAACGGTTGTGGATGATGCATTACAAAAGTATGAATTCTTGTTATTTTCTTTGGACCAATCAAATTGGTCTATTAAATATTTAATCTGGACCTTCCAATTTAATTTATCGACAGTTGTGGATGGTGCATTACAAAAGTATGAATCCTTGTTCTTTTCTTTGGACCAATCAAATTGGTCTAATAAATATTTAATCTCAACCTTGCAATTTAATTTATCAATGGTTGTGGATGGGGCAGTACAAAAGTATGAATCCTTGTTATTTTATTTGGACCAACCAAATTGGTCTATTAAATATTTAATCTTGACCTTCCAATTTAATTTATCAACGATTGTGGACGAAATATTACAAAAGTAAGAATCCTTGTTATTTTCTTTGGACCAATCAAATTGGTGTATTAAATATTTAATGTTGACCTTTCAATTTAATTAATCAACGATTGTGGACGGTGCAGTACAAAAGTATGAATGCTTGTTATTTTATTTGGACCAATCAAATTGGTCTATTAAATATTTAATCTTGACCTTCCAATTTAATTCATAAACGGTTGTGGATGATGCATTACAAAAGTATGAATTCTTGTTATTTTCTTTGGACCAATCAAATTGGTCTATTAAATATTTAATCTTGACCTTCCAATTAAATTTATCAATTGTTGTGGATGGTGCAGTACAAATCCTTAATCCTTGTTATTGTATTAGGAATACATACATCTTACTACCTTGTATAAATAGAAAACTAAATCGCACTATCTCACCACACCTTCTATCACACCATATATTTCATACTTAATCAATTACTTAATCACGACTTCTCAACACGTCATTTGTATTGTTTATTACAATGGTCAATACATGACGGAGTTGAAGGTAAAATATTTGTTTGTGATTATAAAAGGGCGTTCAAAGTACATTCTAGAAGAAACGTTGGTTGTCTAAAGAATTTCAATAAAAAAGAGTTATAGCTCGACGACAAAGTTATCATAACTCATATAGTTTATCCACCCCTTGTCTTCTTTGGTGAAAGTACAACAAGGTTTAAAATGATGAAGGTTTGTGACGACGAAGATGTTCAACTGATGTTTATGCACATAGGTCACAACTCGACACAATTGAGTTATACGTTACTTTTGAGGATGGTCCTACATCAATAAACATTGATCAACCGTCAACATCAAACATTCCAAATCCCGACAACATCCCACCTTTCGATCAAAGCACCCCTTATCAACCTGACTTACTTTCTCCATCACAACACTATGAACCAAACTCTAACCAAATTGAACAAACTCATCTAGAAGTTTTTCAACTCTATAATGAATGTCTCCCAATAAGTCAACAATGATATTTGTTAGACATAAGTCCTCCTGATCATAATTTTAACATAATTAACAAACATACAATGTTCATGCGTCATTTGATAACACTAACAGTTTGAACCGAGTTACATTTCAGGAAAATCAAGTAAACACTATACACTTGAACACAAGCTTGGAATACAAGGAATCAAGCAAAAAGGAGAGAATGAGATGGAGAAAGACGCAATTCTATCAAGTGTCATTAGTGGTTATAGTAGTTACTTAGTAGACTCATCTATGTGATTTCATGCTTAAGTATTTGCCTAATTAAAAATGAAATCTTAAAATAAACAAGTAAACAAATTGATTAGCAAGTCCATTGCTAAATCCATTGTGCAATCGATTGCTTGACTCAGAATTAGAGTTTTCACTAATTACATCCATTGGAAAATCGATTACTTAAAGGTTTTTAGTGAAACCTGAACTCTGGGTTTAAACCAATCGATTGGACAAGCTAATACTTTGCAAGCTAATACTTTGCAAATCGATTCAGAAAACTCTTTTTCATCAGACTTGGCCTCTGTAATCAACCAATCGATTGAACAATCGATTGGGACATCAATTGAGTAATCGATTTATTGAGTCACAGAAACTACCACTTTTAGAAACAATCGATTGGCCAATCGATTGTGAAAAAGCATTTTATCAGACTAAGCCTCTGTGATCAATCAAATCGATTTGGACATCAATTGAAATTTGTTTCTTAACTTGCAAGATATATACTAATCGATTAGGTAATCGATTGGGATAATGAAATGTTTAATCATACATCAGAAACATGTTCCTAGTCGATTGGCACATTGATTTTCAACTAAATGGCTAAGCCGCTATAACAAGCCAAATCGATTGGCAAATCGATTGAAGTAAAATATCTGAATCACTAAGACTAGTACAATCGATTGACGAATCGATTAAAGCAAAATGTTTGAGTCATTGTGATCAGTTCAATCGATTGGCAAATTGATTAGATTAAAGTCTTGTGTTACATCAGCCAACTGCCAAATCGATTATGAGTAAATATAAGTCGACTACGTAGTCGATTGTTTTGATCTCGTTGTTTGAACAAAACACCTATAATCGATTACTCAATTGATTCTGATATGAACATGCTTCTGTTTCTGATTTAATCATTAAAAGAATCGATTGGCAAATCGATTCATTCATATATTTTCATGAACCAAGAAAAACAAGAAACATGATAATCGATTGGGCAATCGATTAAGCTATTTTTAAACCTTTATAAAATCGATTGAGGAATCGATTTTGCTGTTGTTTTTCTTATCATATATAAGCTGACTCAAATCACTTTTTTCATAAAGATGAACAAAACAAGAACTACTTTGAACTGAAAAATACACACACTTGAAACAATTATTTCAACACAAGTTTTCATAACACTTTGAGAGAAATAACTCATTTGGCAAATCCTTATTGTGTGAATATCATTGTGTGATTGAGTCGCCTTCTTGAATGATCTTTGATCTTTTATCATTTCTGTAAACAACAACTGTAAAGAAAATTCTGTAAAAACCCAGTATAGAAACTGGAGGCTATCTTCGTTGGTGAGGGTGTTCATCAAGAAGAAGTCTCATTGTTATCTTGGGAGAGTTTGCTGATTAACTCGAGGGATACGGTGGCTGTGTAATAGAAGCGAGAGAGTTGGATAGATAGGCCTTGTGTGAGCTGGACAATATGTAAAACATACTCTAGACGATTCTATTGGAAAAAGGCTGAAGTCGGTTCGATTTTAGGACTGGATGTAGGCTGTCATACTGTCAGCTGAACCAGTATAAATCTCGGTGCACAATCTTCCTAACCTTTCTCTTTATTTCAATATTGCATGAAAGCTTTATCTTGAATGTATATGTTAGCAAAATTCAGTCTTGATTGATATTTTGAATGAGCATTGTATGTGTACATTTATATTGATTTACATGCAATATTTGGTCCTGGATAAATTTTGTAAATTGACTATCTTGTAAAGGTTAGAATTTATCATGTTTGAATTGGAATAATATTGATCACGTTGGTTTCGATATTAATTTCAATACTTAGGAAAAATTGGATATCTTGGCTAGTAACCTTGCATAAAATTTCCTAAGATCAGAGGCCATGCAACCAACAATTGGCATCAAGAGCCTGACTTTTTTAGAGTAACTCTCATAAAAGAAAATGACCTCTGTTGAATTTCTAGGAGAAGGTGCATCTTTGGCCAGGCCCCCTGCTTTTAATGGGGCTGCCTACATGTATTGAAAAGAACGTATGTTAATCTTTTTAGAAGCATGTAGTTTAGACATATTAGAAGCTGTACTAGATGGACCCTATGTGCCAAAAATAGCTGGCACAGATAATTCTTTCATCCCAAAACCCAAATCAGATTGGTCTGAGGATGACAAGAAAAAGGTTGGATACAATACTAAGGCTAAAAACATAATTACATCTGCGTTATCCGCTGACGAATTTTTCAGGGTGTCTAACTGCAAATCTGCCAAGGAGATGTGGGACACATTGTACCAAACACATGAAGGTACGACAAATGTAAAGAGAGCCCGAATCAATACACTGATGCATGCGTACGAACTGTTCAACATGAAGAAAGAGGAACCTATTAATGATATGCAGACAAGATTTACTCACATAGCCAAAGATCACTGCCATAGCAGAATCAAAAGATCTTGGAAGCATGTCAATCGCAACACTCTTTGGAAAACTTAGAGAGCATGAGATGGAACTGCATAGACTGAGTGAAGTTGAACAGATTGACAGAAAAAGAAAAGGGTTGTCTTTGAAAGCCCAAGCGCATCAAACTAAGTCTGAACAAGAGACCTGCTCTGATGAGTCAAATAGTGAGACTGATGAAGATTCAGAAATTGGTTTACTAGTCGGAAAATTCAAAAAATTTCTGAAAAAGAAGGATAAAAAATTCAGAAAACCCTCAAACTCAAAAACAAATGACAGCAAGATAACATGCTTTGAGTGTGGGAAGACTGGACATATAAAATCAGAGTGCTTCAAATTGCAAAACAAAAATAAGACTGCAAAGGCTAAAGGCAATCAACCACCTCCAAAAACCAAAAAAGCCTACATTGCATGGAATGATAATGATGATGAATCCTCTGCATCTTCAGAAGAAGAAGAAGCCAATCTTTGTCTAATGGCTAACACGGATTCAGACTCTGAAAATGAAGTAAGTTCTAACTCTAATCCTTCATATGATGAACTGCATGATGCTTTTAATGAACTTCATGATGAATATGTTAGTACCATCAAACAGTTAATTAGTACTAAGAAATTGTTAGAAGAAAAATGCATGCTTTATGAAGAAATCAAACTGGAACATGAGTCTCTTAAAGAGATAAATGAAAATCTGAAGAAAGAAACTCATGCACTACATTGTGATATAGAAAAGTTTAATAGTGGTAAAAACAAGTTAGATATGCTTCTTGGAAATCAAAGGAATCAAAATGAAAAATCTGGACTTGGATATAAACCAAACATGTATGTTAAACAGAATCACAATAAATGTCGAATTGGATGTAGGCATACCAGGAAAGTTAAACACAATCAGAAGTTTGTTAGATCTGAACATATGCATGATATCTTTACTAAACCAAATCAGATTTCATCCTCTGTTGTTTCATGTCACTTTTGCTGTAAAAAGGGACATATGATTTTTAATGGTAAACTAAGAAAACTTGCCAACAAAGGATGGAAACAGATTTGGAAAGTAAAGACACCAATATTTGAAACTATCCCCCCAGGACCCAATTTAAATTGGGTACCTCAAACCAGCTTTTAATTTTGTGTTGCAGATATGCTTGACATCCAAAAGGCACCTATGGTACCTATGTTGGAAAATTATGACTTCTTTTGATTAATAACAAGAGAATTAAGATCAAATCCAACTATTTTGACATAATTCCTATATTAATCATGCAACATTCATACAACTCATACGCAGCGAAAATTAAAAATCACATACAAAATTATCAAGAAGCATACAAGAATAAGCAGGTATAAAATACTGAAAATTAAAGAGAAGGGATAAGAAAGATTGCACCGAGATATATCCTGGTTCAGCCGTTGATCAAACGGCTTACATCCAGTCCCGAAATCACAATATGATTTCAGCCTTTGCTATAGAATGAATTCGAGTACTTTTATAGATTTTCTAGTCTTCTACACGACCTATCAATCTAACTCCCTTCACTCGTATCTTGTCACCACTTGATCGTTGGAGTTTATCCCCAAACTCACACAAGATCACAATAAATTTCCTCTTGATGATATCACACCAACAAGGATAGCCACCAGTTTCCAAACTGGATTTTCTACACCTTCAAATACAAAGAATTATCTTTCACATGAAAATAGAGAAGTATCAAGAATTGTATTCAATCACTCTAGCATCACACAAAGAATTGATTTGCCAATGGATATTTTTGTGTGTTGAGAAACTTTTCTTTCAAAGTGTTTTTCAGGGGTGTGCAAAATTGAGAACAAAAGATTCTGAAAAATTATGAAAAGTTTTGTGCAAGAGTTATGTTTTAAAAATGATTGAAACATCTTATATATATTCAAGGAAAACACCAGGACAGTCGATTGCCTAATCGATTTTATAAAGGATTATTCGATTGCTGCATCGAGTGTCGTATGTCTTGTGTTTCTGGAAACTTGAATTATATAAGCTTCACTTGATTGGACAATCGATTCATTTAATTTCTAAATCAGACCTGATGCTATGATTTTCTTTAAATCGAGTGAGCAATCGAGTTGGCCAAAACTGGGTGCTCTCTGTAACTCGAGAAATAGCATCAATCGATTCGTCAATCAAGTGTTGTGATCAAAGTGACTCAGACACTTCAATCAATCAAGTTGACAATCGAGTGGACAATCGAGTTGGCATAAAACTGGGTCCTTTCTGTAACTCGAAAATTAGCGTCAATCGAATCGTCAATCAATTGTTCAATCGAGTTGACAATCGAATGAGCCTATTTCAGACCTCAGCTATTTTTAACAGAGTCTATGTGTCAATCGATTGATGAACCATGCAATCGATTGTCTAATCGATTCCTTCAGAGTTGAGTTTGATAAAACTTGAATGAATGATAAATGATCATTGGCAAGGACTTAAGTGTGAGATGCTAGTGATTAGTCTACTCAACTTGATACTTTGTCACCTAATACCACTATACATTTTTGTATCTTTCTCAAGTGCATCCTCCAACTTTGGTTGATTCCTTGAGTTGCAAGGTATTGTTCCATGTGTGTGGTGTCTTCATGTTTGCCTGAAATGTTTCTCAATTCAAAACATTAGATAAAGCAAATATTTCATATGTACTGTATGTTTGGGGACTTAAATCAAAAATTTGATCAGGGAAGCTCATGACTTAGAAACTCCCCCTTTTTGATTTAATGACAAACATACAGTTAACGTTGAGATTATTTTAAAATCTCCCCTTGAGTTTTGGAATGTATGATACAAAACATTATCAGCGCGTAAACAGGGTGCATCAATCAGAATGCAGATGCATTGTATATTAGAGTGATACGTGCATCATTTTCATAGACTAGCATATATCAGAGTCATACAGTGGAGTATAATATGTACCAGAACATATGCATAATATGTAGTATGTATCAGAGCACAATTATAATATGTATCAATCAGAGCATATAAAATATCAGATCATAACATATCGAAGCATACTAGCATATCAAATTCTCAATTAATCTCCCCCTTTTGTCATTAATGCAAAAAGACATAGATACAAGAGGAAATTAAATAACAGTTTTGAGAACAAGACAAAAAACAGCAACTACACTAAACCTAAACAAACAAAGACACTAGGGCTGATCCTCATTATCACCAGCAGGAGGAGGAGAGACCGTTGTATTAGCCTCAGCAGGTGTCTTCTCCCCATGAGAATCAGAACCATCTACTTCGTCCGGGTTTGGTTCTGCAGTTGATTGTCGTCCAATTTCTGCAATGTCTTTAAAAGACATTTTGAGCCTTAAGTGCACCTGAATAGCAGAAACATCCTTCTGAACAGATTCCAAAGAGGCTTGAAGCTTGAGAAGAGAGGTTTCCACTCGTTCACTGTGTTCACTGTGTTCTGCTTGAAATTTTAAGACCTCCATCAGCTTTGCCATGATATTAGATGGACCTTCAGCTGGTGCAGGTGCTTGGGCACTAGATTGGGCTTGATCAGCACTGGGTTGTGCATGATCAGCAGTAGATGGAGTCCTCGTCCATACGTTGTTGATGCGCCGAATCTGCATTTGGTTCACTATTGCTTCAGCAAATGTAAGAGTGGTTTTGAGAGATTCTTCATCGGCTAGAGACACCTTGAAATGCCTCAGAATCCTCATCACCATTTGGGGGTAGGGTAGGGTGTGCTTTCCCTGTGCTGATTCCAACATGTTCAGCAGCATGATCCACGTCCAGCTCATCCTGAGCTCTTTGTACAGCCCCCACAGCAGGACAATGTCCAGCCGCTGTACAACCGCATGGTTTCCAGCTCTAGATACTAACATCCGTGTTAGCACGTACATGAGCAACCTGTGCTCAACCTTCATTTGGCCTGTTTGAAGAGTCCCTTTCTCAGCGAAACCTTCGATCATAAGTTCCTGTAAAGTAGCACGTTTATCTATAGAATTTTCCCATCCTTCATCCTCAGGAGCATCTTGTGCTCTTCCATCAATGGTATACCCATTGAATGGTAAACCAGTCATCTTGGAAAACTCTTCAAAAGTCATTGCAATCCTTTTGTTTTTATCTTCAACCGCAAAACAAGTCTTGGTCAGAATGAAAGTAGAGTAGAAGGCTCTAACTAGCCTTGGATACACATCCAAAGAACAAGAAAGAAAGTTTTCTAAACCATGAAATCTTAAATGGTTTTGAAACAAAAACCCATTTTTGTCAAAATAAGGAAAATCCAATGTTCTTGCCTCTTGGATTTTTCTCTTAATAAACGACTCAGGAACAGCTTTACCTTCAACAGGTTTCTCCTTTGAAGGCTTAACCTTCTTTGGTGGAGATGAAGGCTTTTTCTTCTTCTTGGTTACTTCCTTCATAGCATTACTCAACAGTTTTTCAGTTGGAGGAGTCTTTCTCTTTTTGATGGGTTCTGGAGCAGTGGCAACAACTTTGCCCTTATCCTTAGCCAACATCTTATGTGTAGGAATCGATACTCTCTTGGCCAGAGGTGAAGGAGGTGGAGGAGGTGACGGTGAAGATGTTCTTCCACTTGAAGTAGAAGAGAAAGAAGAGGAGCTGTTCTGGGGAATAGTTTTAAAGGAGGTTCCAGCAGAAGTAACAGCTGATTTTCTACCGGTTTGCTTGACGCGAGCCATTGAAGAACTTAGATTTGAGATTAAATGGATGCAGAGAAAGATTGAAGTTGGATGATTGAGAAGAGAGCAAGAAAGAAATTCGATTGGGAAATCGAAGTAGGTTTTTTTTTTTTTTTTTTTTTTTTTTTGGTTTTATAGTACTGTAGAAATCCGATTGCCCAATAGGATGTCCTGGAAATCTGGGTTAAAAGTAACCGTTACACTCATCCAACGACTATAATTTTTCTCAACGGATATATACCAATCGATTGTCCAATCGATGCTCGGGTTTTGATTTAAAAAAAATCTCAAACTTGTGAGTTACTTAGTCCAACCAGTCGCTTGTCCAGTCGAATTTTTAAACCATATTCCAATTCATCACTCGATTTACCATTCGATTGACGTGATGAAATCTTCAACAGTCTAGCTTCTGAGATATCAGCACTCGATTTACCATTCGATTCACGTGATGAAATCTTCAACAGTCTGGCTTCTGAGATATGAACACTCGATTGTCCATTCCATTGAAGAGATTGACATATATAGAAAATAAAAAAACTGAGACCCAAATAATCTAATTTGCAATCGAATATCGCGTTTCCAATTGACAAAATGAAGCACTGCTCATCAAACATTCAATTATGCAATCGAGGTTTTAATGAAATGTTCTAATCTGGCCACAGGACACTCGATTTTGCAATCGAATCGGGTATATGGATCAGATTTCATTAAGATCAATGATGCCAAGTTTCATTCTTATAAAGAAGAAACTATCCTTGGGAAAGGCCTTGGTGAAAATGTCAGCCAACTGCTCGGTTGTATTGACATATTCCAACTTAATCGTACCCTGTTGATATTGATCTCGAATGAAGTGATGCCTAATTTCTATATGCTTAGTCCTAGAATGCATGACAGGGTTCTTAGTGATATTAATAGCACTAGTATTATCACACATAATGGGCATTGTTCCTAGATTAACACCAAAATCAGATAGGTGTTGCTGCATCCAAAGGATTTGTGCACAACAGCTACCAGCAGCTACATACTCAGCTTCAGCTGTTGAAAGTGCTACACTATTTTGTTTCTTGCTATGCCAAGAAACAAGAGAGTTCCCTAAGAGTTGGCAAGTACCAGATGTACTTTTTCTGTCCAATTTGCATCCAACAAAATCAGAATCAGAATAGCCAACTAGAGTGCAAGTAGATCCCTTAGGATACCACAAACCTAGATCTTTGGTTCCTATGAGATATCTAAAGATCCTCTTAACTGCACTAAGGTGGGATTCCTTTGGATTGGCTTGGTATCTAGCACACATGCACACACTAAACATGATATCTGGTCTACTAGCTGTTAGGTAAAGTAAGGACCCTATCAAGCTTCTAAACACAGTCACATCTACAGCTTTACCCGTCTCATCCTTATCTAAGTAGTAGGATTGACTCATAGGCGTGTCAATGGATTTAAATTTTTCAAAATCAAATTTCTTTAGAAGATCACTGCAGTATTTGGATTGACTAAGGAAAATGCCATTTTTGCTTTGTTTGATTTGAAATCCCAGGAAGTAAGTCAGTTCTCCCATCATGGACATTTCAAATCTACCTTTCATTGTATTTTCAAAATCTTTACAAAGCTTATCATTTGTTGATCCAAATATTATGTCATCAACATAAATTTGGACCAATAAAATGTCTTTTCCTTGTCTTTTGATGAAAAGTGTCTTATCTACATTTCCCCTTGAAAAATTTTCTTGTAAAAGGAAATTGCTCAGCTTATCATACCAAGCTCTTGGAGCTTGTTTCAAGCCATAGAGTGCTTTTGTCAGTTTAAACACATGACTTGGAAGCTTAGGATCTTCAAAACCAGGAGTTTGACTTACAAAAACTTCCTCCTGAATGTCTCCATTCAAAAAGGCACTTTTAACATCCATTTGAAATAATTTGAAATCCATTATACATGCATAGGCCAGCATGATTCTAATGGGTTCTAGTCTAGCTACTGGGGCATAGGTCTCATCATAATCTATTCCCTCTTCCTGGTTGTATCCCTTGGCCACTAACCTAGCTTTATTCCTAGTAATAACACCATTCTCATCCATTTTGTTTCTGAAAACCCACCTAGTTCCTATGACATGTTTATTCTCAGGTCTTGGAACAAGAGTCCACACTTGGTTTCTCTCAAACTGATTGAGTTCTTCTTGCATGGCTACTATCCAATCATGGTCCATAAGAGCTTCCTTAATGTTTTTGGGTTCTATTTGAGAAACAAAGGCTTTAAGGTTGCAAAATTATCTAAGGGATTTTCTGGTTGAAACTCCTTTTGAAATCTCTCCAATAATGTTGTCTATGGAATGGTTCTTGGCAAACTTCCATTCTTTGGGTAAATCATCTTTCCTAATAGGTTCTACACAGTCTAGGTTGGTTGGAGGTACAGGTTCACTGGTTTCTATAGGTTCAGAATCCACAATATCATCCAAAGAGTTACCAACTATAGAAAGAGTGTTGTTCAAGTTTTCATCAAATTTGACATGTACAGACTCCTCTACAGTTTTGGTTCTTTTATTGTAGATTCTATAGGCCTTACTAACCTGGGAATAGCCTAGAAAGATACCCTCATCTGCCTTAGGATCAAACTTACCTAGATGTCCCTTGCCATTGTTTAACACAAAGCACTTACACCCAAAAATCCTAAAGTAGGAGATGTTTGGCTTTCTCCCTTTGTATAACTCATAGGGAGTCTTTCTAAGTATAGGTCTAATAAGAACCCTATTCACTACATGAGATGCAGTCTTAATGGCATTAGCCCAAAAGTACTTAGGAAGATTAGAATCCTTAAGCATGGTCCTATCAAGCTCTTCTAAGGATCTATTCTTTCTCTCTACTACTTCATTTTGCTGTGGAATTCTAGGGGCTGAAAACATGTGTTTGATACCATGATGTTTACAGTAGGTTTGAAAAGCATCATTTTGGAATTCACCTCCATGATCACTTTTTATGGATATGATTTTCTTGTTATTCTCATTTTGAACCAAGGCAACAAATTTCTTAAAAGTTGAGAATGCCTCACTCTTATGAGTCAGAAAATATGTCCATGTGAACCTAGTGTAATCATCTACCAATACATAGCCATATAGGTTTCCTCCAAAACTCCTAACCTGAGATGGACCAAACAGGTCCATGTGTACCAACTCTAAAACCTTCTTGGTTTGAACCAAGTTTATAGGGGGAAAAGAAGATTTAACCAGCTTACTCCTCTCACAGGAGTCACACAACCTATCCTTAGAAAATTTCCTATTTGGGAGACCTAGCACTAGCTGCTTACTAACTAGTTTATTCAAGTGGTCCATATGAATATGAGCCACTCTCTTGTGCCACAGCCACCTCTCATCAGCATTAGATAATAAGCAACATATATCATTTGCAGGTAAAGAATCAAAATCTATCATGTAAATATTATTAACTCTTTTACCTGTCAGTTTCATACCTTCAACTTCCTTATGCTCAAGTGTGAAAGACATAGAAGTAAAGTGTACCTGAAACCCTTTATCCCACAACTGACTAATGCTTAGTAAATTGTGAATCAGACCTTCAACAAATAACACGTCCTTGATAACAGCAGTTGAGTTGTTTCCTATATCTCCAATGCCTAGGAACTTCCCTTTGTTGTTGTCCCCATATTTGACAAAACCACCACTTTTTAAGTTCAGAGACAAGAACTTGGACTTGTCTCCAGTCATATGCTTGGAGCATCCACTATCTAGATACCATGATTGATTCCTGGATGCCAAGCATATCTGCATAAAAAGAGTCAAGTTTTGGATTTAGGTACCCAATTCAAATTGGGTCCTCGGGGGTTAGTTTCAAATGATGGTTCCTTAACTTTCCAAATTTGTCTCCATCCTCTGTTGGCACGTTTTTTCAGTTTGCAATTAAACACCTTATGTCCCTTTTTGCAACAAAAGTGACATACAACCGCAGGGGATGGCTTCTGATTTCGTCTAGTAAAGTTATCATACATTTGTTGAGATTTAACAAATTTCTGATGCTTGTTGACATGCATGTTTTGTCTATAGCCAAGTCCAGTTTTAACATGTAGATTTCTCTGATCTCTAAGAAGTCTATCTAAGTTGTTTTTACCACTGTTAAACTTAGCTACATCACATTTCAGTTCATGAGTTTCCTTTTTCAGTTTTTCATTTGTGTCTTTAAGAGACTCATGCTTCAAATTAACCTCGTCAAACAACATGCATTTTTCTTCTAGCTGTTTCTTAGTACTAATTAATTGCTTGAGTACACTAACATATTAAGCATGCAGTTCATTAAAGGCATCATGCAGTTCATCATAAGATGGATTAGATGTAGTACTTACCTCACTGTCATGAGACACAAGTTAGCTTCTTCATCTTCTGATTCTTCAAATGACTCCTCATCATTGTCGTTCCAAGCAATGTAAGCTTTTCTGGTTGAAGGCTGTTGATCCTTGCCCTTAGTCTTCACAGGCTTGTTTCTGTTTTGCAGCTTGTAACACTCAGATCTGATGTGGCCTGTTTTCCCACATTCATAGCAAGTTATGACTTTGCTATCACTGGTATCACCCTTGCTGAAACCTTCTGTCTTGGAATTCGTAGGTTTTCTTGACTGGCTTCCTTTCTTTTTCAGAAACTTTTTAAATTTTTTGACCAACATACCTATCTCAAGCTCTTAACTTGATTCACTTTCTGAGCTTTCTGAATCTGGTTCATATTTTGCTTTGTGAGTTTGAGTCTTCAGTGCAAGTCCTTTGCTTTTTCTGTTTGATTGCTCTGTCTCATTTAATCTGTGTAATTCCATCTCATGTTCACGAAGCTTTCCAAACAGTGTTGCTATGGTCATATTGGCAAGATCTTTAGACTCAGCAATAGCAGTTATCTTGGGCTGCCATTCCCTTGACAAACACCTCATAGCTTTTCCTATCTGTTGTTCATTATCCACAACTTTTCCCAGGGCATGTAGATTGTTGATAATGTGAGTGAACCTTGTTTGTAGATCATTTATAGATTCGTCTTTCTTCATGCAGAAAAGTTCATACTCGTGCATAAGTGTATTTGTTCTTGCCCGTTTGACATCTGTAGTACCTTCATGTGTTTCTTGCAATGTGTCCCACATTTCCTTTGCAGTCTTGCAGTTTGACACTCTGAAGAATTCTTCTGCACTTAAAGCTGATGTTATAATATTCTTTGCTTTATCATTGTAACCAACTTTCTTTTTGTCTTCATCAGACCAATCAGATCTTGGTTTGATGATGCTGGATGATCCCTCAGTGGCTGCGATTTTGGGCACGTAGGGACCATTTTCCACTGCCTCTAGAATGTTCAGCCCGCATGCTTCTAGAAAGATCAGCATCCTCTATTTCCAGTACATGTATGCTGTACCATTAAAGGCAGGGGGTCTGGTTAGAGATTCTCCTTCTCCTAGGAAATCTAAAGAAGTCATTTTCTTTTATGAGTTTTTCTCTAAAAAAGTTAGGCTCTTGACATCCAAAAGGCACATATGGTACCTATGTTGGAAAATTATGACTTCTTTTGATTAATAACAAGAGAATTAAGATCAAATCCAACTATTTCGACATAATTCCTATATTAATCATGCAACATTCATACAACTCATACACAACGGAAATTTAAAATCACATACAAAATTATCAAGAAGCATACAAGAATAAGCAGGTATACAATACTGAAAATTAAAGAAAAGGGATAAGAAAGATTGCACCGAGATATATCCTGGTTCAGCCGTTGATCAAACGACCTACATCCAGTCCCAAAATCACAATATGATTTCAGCCTTTTGCTATAGAATGAATTCGAGTACTTTTACAGATTTTCCAGTCTTCTACACGACCTATCAATCTAACTCCCTTCACTCGTATCTTGTCACCACTTTATCCTTGGAGTTTATCCCCAAACTCACACAAGATCACAGTAAACTTCCTCTTGATGATATCACACCAACAAGGATAGCCACCAGTTTCCAAACTGGATTTTCTACACCTTCAAATACAAAGAATTGTCTTTTACATGAAAATAGAGAAGTATCAAGAATTGTATTCAATCACTCTAGCATCACACAAAGAATTGATTTGCCAATGGATATTTTTGTGTGTTGAGAAACTTTTCTTTCAAAGTGTTTTTCAGGGGTGTGCAAAATTGAGAACAAAAGATTCTGAAAAATTATGAAAAGTTTTGTGCAAGAGTTATGTTTTAAAAATGATTGAAACATCTTATATATATTCAAGGAAAACACCAGGAAAGTCGATTGCCTAATCGATTTTATAAAGGTTTATTCGATTGCGGCATTGAGTGTCGAATGTCTTGTGTTTCTGGAAACTTGAATTATATAAGCTTCACTTGATTGGACAATCGATTCATTTAATTTCTAAATCAGACCTGATGCTATGATTTTCTTTAAATCGAGTAAGCAATCGAGTTGGCCAAAACTAGGTGCTCTCTGTAACTCGAGAAATAGCATCAATCGATTCGTCAATCAAGTGTTGTGATCAAAGTGACTCAGACACTTCAATCAATCAAGTTGACAATCGAGTGGACAATCGAGTTGGCATAAAACTGGGTCCTTTCTGTAACTCGAAAATTAGCGTCAATCGAATCGTCAATCAATTGTTCAATCGAGTTGACAATCGAATGAGCCTCTTTCAGACCTCAGCTATTTTTAACAGAGTCTATGTGTCAATCGATTGATGAACCATGCAATCGATTGTCTAATCGATTCCTTCAGAGTTGAGTTTGATAAAATTTGAATGAATGATAAATGTTCATTGGCAAGGACTTAAGTGTGAGACGCTAGTGATTAGTCTACTCAACTTGATACTTTGACACCTAATACCACTATACATTTTTGCATCTTTCTCAAGTGCATCCTCCAACTTTGGTTGATTCCTTGAGTTGCAAGCTATTGTTCCATGTGTGTGGTGTCTTCATGTTTGCCTGAAATGTTTCTCAATTCAAAACATTAGATAAAGCAAATATTTCATATGTACTGTATGTTTGGGACTTAAATCAAAAATTTGATCAGGGAAGCTCATGACTTACAACCTAGATAGTGGATGCTCCAAGCATATGACTAGAGACAAGTCAAACTTCTTGTCTCTAACCTTAAAAGATGATGGATATGTTAAATATGGTGATAATAACAAAGGTAAGATACTCGGTATTGGAGATATTGGGGACGAAACGGCTACGATGATTAAAGACGTTTTGTATGTAAGAGATCTAAAACACAATTTGATTAGTATAAGTCAACTATGTGATAAGGGATTCCAGGTATGCTTTACATCTCAGTCTTGTATAATTGAGCATAAGGAAAACAAAGATATAAGGTTAGTAGATGACAGGGTTAATAACATTTATATGCTTGACTTTAAGGCTTTGCCTGCTAGTTCTATCTGCTGTTTACTGTCCAATTCTGATGAAAATTGGTTATGGCATAAGAGAGTAGCTCATATCCATATAGATCACCTCAACAAACTAGTTAGTAAACAACTAGTTATAGGACTCCCAAACAGAAAGTTCACTAAGGATAGGTTGTGCGATTCTTGTGAGAAAAGTAAGCTAGTTAAGTTTTCTTTTCCACCAATAGATATGGTCAAAACCAATAAGGTTTTGCAGTTGATACATATGGACCTATTTGGTCCATCTCAAGTGAAAAGCTTTGGAGGAAACTTGTATGGTTATGTGTTGGTAGATGATTACTCTAGGTATACTTGGACATTTTTTCTGACTCACAAGAGTGAGGCCTTCTCTATTTTGAAAATTTGCTACTTTAGTTCAAAATGAGAAGAACCAGAAAATTATTTCCATCAAAAGTGATCATGGAGGTGAATTCCAAAATGATTCCTTTAATACCTACTGTGAACAAAATGGTATTCAACATATATACTCAGCCCCTAGAACTCCTCAACAAAATGGAGTTGTAGAAAGGAATAATAGGTCTTTAGAAGAGTTAGCTAGAACTATGATTAAAGACTCAAACCTTCCTAAGTATTTCTGGGCTGATGCCATTAACACTGCCACACATGTAGTTAATAGAGTTATAATTAGGCCCCTACTTAGAAAAACTCCCTATGAGTTATACAAGGGTAGAAAACCAAACATCTCTTACTTTATAGTCTTTGGATGCAAATCCTTTGTGCTAAACAATGGCAAAGAACATCTAGGAAAGTTTGACCCTATGGCAGATAAAGGTATTTTTCTACGTTACTCACAAACTAGTAAGGCCTATAGAATCTACAACAAAAGAACAAAAACCATAAAGGAGTCAGTTCATGTAAAGTTTGATGAACTATTTGCTGAAAACTTGAACAACACTGTTCCTATAGTTGATACTTCTTTGGATGATGTTGTAGAATCTGAACCATTAGAACCTACTGAAACAGCACCTCCCACAAGCATTGACTATGTAGAACCTATTAGGATAGATGACTTACTAAGGAATGGAAGTTTAGTAAAAACCATCCCATTGATAACATAATAGGGGATATCTCTAAAGGAGTTGCAACTAGGAAGAACCTTAGACATTTCTGCAATTTCACAGCCTTTGTATCTCAGGTAGAACCCAAAAACATTAAAGAAGCTCTCATGGAAAATGACTGGATTATTGCCATGCAAGAGGAGCTTAACTAGTTTGAGAGAAACAAGGTGTGGATCTTAGTTCCCAAACCAGAAGATAAACACATCATAGGAACTAGATGGGTGTTTAGGAACAAGATGGATGAAAATAGAGTCATAACTAGGAACAAAGCTAGATTAGTTGCCAAAGGTTATAATCAAGAAGAGGGAAAGTGCCTTTCTCAATGGTGATATCCAAGAGGAAGTTTTTGTTAGCCAAAAACCAGGATTTGAAAATCCTGATTCTCCAAATCATGTCTATAAGCTAACAAAAGCCCTCTATGGGTTGAAACAAGCTCCAAGAGCTTGGTATGAGAAACTAAGCGATTTCCTCATTGAACAAAACTTTTTAAGAGGAAATGTGGACAAGACACTTTTTATTAAAAAGGATGGAAAAGACATCTTGCTGGTCCAAGTATATTTTGATGACATAATATTTGGTTCCACAAATAATAAGCTGTGCAAAGATTTTGAAAACATAATGCAAGCTAGATTTCAAATGTCAATGATGGGAGAGCTATCTTTCTTCTTGGGATTTCAAATCAACCAAAGCAAGAATGGCATTTTCCTAAGCCAAACCAAATACTGCAATTATTTATTAAAGATATTTGGTTTTGATAAGTTTAAATCCATTGACACACCTATGAGCCAAACCTACCATTTAGATAGAGATGAGAAGGGAAAACCAGTAGATGCAACATTGTTTAGGGGAATGATAGGATCTATGTTATACCTTACAACTAGTAGGCCTGATATAATGTTTAGTGTATGCATGTGTGCTAGATACCAAGCAAACCCAAAGGAGTCACATCTAAGTGCAGTCAAGAGGATCTTTAGATATATTATAGGAACCAAAAATCTAGGCTTGTGGTATCCTAAGGGATCTACTTGTACTCTAGTTGGTTACTCAGATTCTGACTTTGCTGGAATCAAACTAGATAGGAAAAGTACCTCAGGTACTTGTCACTTATTTGGAAACTCCCTGGTTTCTTGGAATAGCAAGAAACAAACCAGCATTGCAGTATCCACAGCTGAAGCTGAGTATATTGCAGCTGGAAGCTGTTGCGCTCAAATTCTCTAGAGGAAACAACACCTCTGTGATTTTGGTGTTAATCTAGGAATTGTGCCTATCATGTGTGATAACACTAGTGCAATTAGCATCACCAAAAATCTTGTCATGCATTCTAGAACTAGGCATATAGAGATAAGGCACCACTTTATTAGAGATCAATATCAAAATCGGAACATAAAGCTTGAATATGTCAACACATCTGATCAGTTAGCTGACATTTTCAGCAAATCTTTCCCCAATGATAGTTTTTCCCTTATTAGAATGAGACTAGGAATCATAGATCATGATGAAATCTGATTTCTGTGAGAAACAAATCGATTGCAACATCGATTATCCTGTGACTACACAGAAAATGGACGTTATGAAATCGATTGGAAAATCGATTGAGGTAACCCAGTGTCTGAATTGTCAAATTCAAAAATACGAACATCGATTGCATAATCGATTGGTACACCCAGACATCTGTAATTGCTGAAATAGTCATCAAGACAATCGAATGATAAATCGATTGATGTTTTGGATAACCGTTTAAATAATCGATTGAATAATTGATTTATTATTCCCCATACTTCAAAAGTTAGAAACTTTTCAAAACTCTAGCCCGAGCGTCGATTTGGAAATCGATTGAGTCAAAATTTCAAATCCTGCACTTAAATGAATTGATTTGGAAATCGATGTTGAGATGATAAGTTTTCTGAACTGTTATGCCAATCGATTTGGGACATTGATTTAGTAATTTAAGACAATCGATTTGGGAATAGATTTGCAATATGACCGTTGCAAATTTTTTACTAGCCGTTAGAGGGCAATAATGACCAAATCGATTACACTTCCCCAACAACAGTAACCTAATCGATGTACATCTGAGAAGGATTAAAAGGAACTGTTACTAATCGATTCTGAACACTTCATTCAATCCCTAAATCGATTTCACACTCATTTTTCTACAAATTTCTCAAACTTCTCTGTTGTTTCTCAAAATTCTCATCCTTCCAAATCCTCTCTTTCAAAAACTCAAAAATCTTACTATGGCACGGGTGAAACAAACATCTTACAAATCTCCATCCTCCTCATCTTCATCTAGTGGGAGAACCCCTTCACCACCACCCACTTCTAAAAGGGTTTCAATACCAACCCACAAAATCTAGGCAAAGGACAAAGGAAAGGCCATTTCCAATGATCAAGGCAAATCAAAGAAAAGGAAAGAGCCTCCCACTAAGAAGTTATTGGCTGATGCTATGAAGGATATAGCTCAAAAAAAGAAGAAAATTGTTTCTTCTCCTACTCCAAAGAAGGCTCCATCTGCTAAAGATAACCAAGCTGAAGACTTTGATCTACCACCTGCCTTCCTAAAATGAAAAATCCATGAGGCACGAACCATGGATTTTGCCTATTTTGATTCAAATGGGTTTACTTTCCAAAATCATTTGAGGTTTCATGGTTTGGAAAACTTTATATCCTGCTCCCTTGATATATATCCAAAGCGGATTAAAGCATTTTACTCCACTCTCAAACTCACTGATAATGGACTCAAAGCTGAAGTCAAAGGCAAGAAGATCACCATGGCTTTTGAAGAATTCTCAACTCTGTCCGGACTGCCCTTTCATGGAAAATCAGTTGACGATAGTGATGAATCGGATGCTGCTGATGAGGGCTGGGAAGCATTTGTGGAGAGGCACACGGCTGTGCAGGACCTGATGGTCGATGGTTTGGTGGAAAAAATTTCACGGCCAATAGGTCAAATGAAGGTCCAACAAAGGATGCTTATGTACGCCCTAACCCGGATGCTAGTACCACGTTCCGGCAATCACGCCGTCATCCATGTAACACCCCGTTTTTCAAAGCGAGGGTGTATTGTTTTTTCAAAAGAAATTAAAATAAAACAGATAAATAATAATTAAGTCATTATAATTCACAAGCAGCGGAAAAGTTTCTCGAAATATGAATCCAAAATATTTACATATCAAAAAGTGGTACATGTAACCCATCGAGAATAACATGTCATGCCGACAATATTAGTAGAGGTACAATCTTCGAGTTTAAAATAAACACAATTCAAAAGAAAGACATATGTTCCCTCTATGTCAACCTAATCTGATCATTCTACAAAACAAACTAAACAGCCTGAATGATCTCCACGCGCCCCGTGAGATCCTCCTAACGTAGCTCCAGTCAAGCATTCTCATCTACATCCCCATCCACATGGTATGAACCGGTAGGATAGTCCTGGCTCTCATCTGAGGGCAAAGCCCAAATTTCCACAATAGTTGTAAAGGGTCACCAACCGAAATTAACAATTAACACATAACATTTAAGTTTTTAAATGCACAAAATACCCTTTCCACTAAGCATGCAACTTAAAAGGATTTTCCATATGCTAAAAGTTCATGTCATACTTGCCAAATGAAAATGAAATCAAAATAAAGTTCTCAATCCATCAAGTAATACATAACTGACCAAAACATTGATAAATCAATTGTGCAATCGATTATCTAATTCAAAATGAGAATTTCCACTAAGCCAATCGATTGGGGAAATCCCTAAAAGTTTTTAGTGAAAACTGAACTTTGGGCTTAAATTAATCGATTGGGTAAATCGATTGAATGAAAAACTGAGCCCCTATATTGAAGCCAATCGATTGGGGAAATCGATTGAATGAAAAACTGAGCCCCTGTATTGAAGCCAATCGATTTACCAAATCGATTTCGTCAATTTTGCTGAGCTCCTGTAATGAATCCAATCGATTTGCTAAATCGATTTCTTAAATGGTTTTGAAAAACATATTACAAAATCGATTGGGTAAATCGATTTTGGCAAATTTGCGAAGTCCCTATAACTCATCAAATCGATTGGGGAAATCGATTTCCTTGCATATTGTTCCAAAAATACATAAACTAACTCAATCACATTCATACACAACTCCAAATCATAACACTTAGCAATTCCCACACAATCACCACGACATTATGAGCTTCGAAATAGTTTTGCAATCAAACATGCTATCACAATTCCAAAACATAACTCTTAGTAAAATCAACACAATCACAATGACATCTCAAGTTCAACCACTCAATCATAAACTTGAATCAAACACACTTACACACAATTTCAAAACATACCGCTTAACAGTTACAACACAATACCCACACAGACAAGATGAACCAACAAATCCCATGGAATCACCTTGACTCGACAATCCCAACACAGACAAGATGAACCAACAAATCACATGGAACCACCTTGATTCGACAATCCCAACACAAACAAGATGAACCAACAAATCACATGGAATCACCTTGACTCGACAATCCCAACACAGACAAGATGAACCAACAAATCACATGGAATCACCTTGACTCGACAATCCCAACACAGACAAGTTGAACCAACAAATCATATGGAATCACCTTGACTCGACAATCCCAACACAGACAAGATGAACCAACAAATCACATGGAATCACCTTGACTCGACAATCCCAACACAGGCAAGATGAACCAACAAATCACATGGAATCACCTTGACTCGACAATCCCAATACAGACAAGATGAACCAACAAATCACATGGAATCATCTTGACGCGACAATCCCTGCAAGGATAAGATGAACCAACAAATCACATGGAATCATCTCGTGGCCCATGGACAAGACGAACCCACAAATCACATGGAATCATCTCGTTTCCCATGGTTGAGATGAACCAACAAATCACATGGCATCATCTCAGTTACCACTATCACTATGAACTGCCTGAGCATACCCTGACTCTATCCACTACAATCGTTAAGTAAATGCAGATATTAAAAGATTCCCCATTTTTAATACTCATTTAACTTAAACGATTTTAACAACAAACATTAAGTAAACAAGACATTAAGAGATTCCCCATTCTTAATTAATACTCATTTAACTTAAACGATTTTCATAACAAACATTAAGTAAACAAGACATTAAGAGATTCCCCATTCTTAATACCCAGTTAAGTTAAACGATTTTCAAAACAACATTAAGTAACCAAGACATTAAGAGATTCCCCATTCATAATATCCAGTTAACTTAAACGATTTCTAAAACAACATTAAGTAACCAAGACTGTGACACCCTAAATCCCAAAATAATATATATAACAGTTTATATCATATTCTTATAAAATTTGCAGCGGATAAATAAAATTATATTTTCAAGAAAATAAAAACTTTTGTAACTAATCTAGGATATCACGTTTCTCAAAGTACACATGAAACAAATTCAAATTTTATTACTCAAATAAAACAATTTAATCTCAATGAACTTGATTTAATTCTAAAAACTTAGTACTTATAAGGTTTTCATACAAAAATTTGATTCAAATTAAATAAGTAAAATACAAATTAAAACCCTTATTCCCGGTACCACCTATCAGAGCGGAGTTCCTCCCAAACTTGAACTTCAAGACTCATTATCCTGTAATAACTGCGATTTCGCAAACGTAGGGCCCAGCCAGTCAAACACAAACAACGAAAGAGGTGAGTTTTGAAATCCTGTTAATAGTATAATATGAGTACGAAGAACACGCAGACAATCATAATAGAACCATATCATAATCACTTTACGATATATCAAAATATTTAATTAAATAGTATCATACTATAACATCAATCACTCAAGTAAAATAATCATCTCATTATAATATGCATCAAATTATCTAATTATTATTACCTTTGAAACACATCAATCACAACAAAACAATCACAAGGAAATGCAATGCGATGCATGAGCTTAGACTCTACTTCACAATGTGGTACCATTCTAATTCGGAAGTACTTGGTTAGGAGGCCATGATACTATGCCACCATCCCGGTGGGCGGACAATTCAATTTGGCCCTGTCCTCATAGATCCCCTCAACTCAACCTGAGACACATATACGTGACAATCGAGGTAAACGTGTGTTGCATGGTAGCTCGCGACATTTGGAGTGTTACCTCCAAGTCACCTAGGAATTCCCCACTGGAATACCTCCAAGGTCTAACAATCTTGCCTTAAGGCTCGACAGTAGACCTCCACGATCAGGCTAATTCAGTTGTACTTCCCCAGAATCACTAGGCTTGTCAGGCCCTACCTATATGATGACAAAATAATCTCCACTTCACAATTCACAATATTTATTTTCTCCCACTGTTAGCTTAGACTACTCCATTAAGAGCACCATATTTAAGAATCATCACTATTTCGTCAAGTATGGGGTACTTCAATTTTTTTTTATCACAATCTTATAGTATCGTTAATCATAAAAAATCATGGTCATCGTACAAACTCATCACAATTTTATAACATCATTATCATCACGTAAGCATATATCAAACCATGCATCCATAATTTATTATCACATCACATAATTTCATCTATGCAAACATGTACACATAATTTCATTCAACATCCAACATCACAATAATAACAAATATCAACTACCACACAAGTATCGAAAATTAAATCAATCAACACCTTAGAAAAATTTCTATTTCACATTTTAATCTCACAATTCTCATATTTCAAATTAATCAATTTATCTCTCAAAGGGCTACTTCCGTACGTAGCAAGCCTCGAATGAATCGTTAGGAAATACGGTTTTCCCGTTCATCTCACAATATATTATACTCATGAATTCAAATGCTCTCTCACCCCTTACCTTATTTTGAAGCTTTCATACACGAATATGATTCCACGAGCAAACAATATTTGTTCTTTGACTTTTTGTCCTTCAATCGATCTAACTCGTCAATTTGTGGGTAAACGTCAAAAATAAATTATGAGAAAATAGTCTAAAAACTGATTTCAAATTCGGTCAAAGAAAATTACCATAAATCAGAAAACCAATCAGTGGATAATATAGCCACTTTTCACACGGTCGTTTTGGCGTTGGTTTCACTAAAATCGGACTTACGGTGAAGGAGAACGGTGCAAAATAAGGATTTCTATAAACAGAGAAATCGGGTATTTTAGGGAGAAATTCGGGTTGTTAAAAATCTGAAAAATTGTGTTTAATTGAATAGATAAATGAGTAAAACAACTTACTGAAATTTGGACGAAAATAGAGAAATTTTTCTGGGACAGTTATGGCTTTGTGTAAGACCCGTAATTTTAAATTACACTTTATGTATTTTAGTGTATTTTGGTGTTGAACTTCGAGACTTTTTAGCCAAAGTTATTAATATTTTGGAGTTTATATAATCAATAAGGTATTTTGATGCCCGATTAGAATTACTCGTCGATAAATAAATTAAATTAACTGTGGTGAATCTTTTACGAATAGTTTAATGCGTTATGGATAAAATTGTAATTTAATAAATATCTAAAGAGTTGGAGATATTTGTTAAAAATAGTTAATTTATGTTTATATATAAAGAAAAGGAAAGGAAGGAAATGGGAGAAAAAGAAATAGAAAGGAAAGAAAAAGGAAGAAAGGAAAACTGAAGGAAAACATAAAGATTTTCTGTCTCCTTCCTCTCTCTGCCTCACGCATCCTAAATTTCTCCCTTCCTCCATTGTTGCTCGTTTTTGCTTCCTTTTCTTTCCTTTGAGTTCGAAATTGGTAGTGGGTGATAGGACAAGGATTTCTCAACTTCACTCTTCCTCTTTGATCCGAAAACGAAGAAAAACGGTATTAGGGATTCAAACACAAATCTCCCCGTTTCATCTAGATCTAGGCGTCGTTTCAAGAAGTGATAGAAGGGAAGGTTGCTCACCTCCGTGCTACGGTGCTAGTGGACCAACTTTGGACGCGACGTTGCTAACGGAGATTTTACCGGACTTACTCACGGTGCTGTAATCGAGCGAAAAAGCTAAAGTAAAGGTAAGGGCTCCTTCCAAACTTTTAGTTTGCATTTAGGGACTTATCTGTAGTTGTGTGGAAAAGAATTTTGTTAGGGTTGGAGTATTGATTTGGGAAAATGTATCTAAGGCTTTATGGGTAAAATCTTAGAGTTAGGTTTTGGTTATATTGATGAATGCTTCATGGAAAATGAATTTAAACTCGTTTATGTATGATTTTGAGTAAGTGAAACTTGTGTGTTTGAGTGGTGGATTGTGTTGATTTGTGTTCATTGTTTTGACGTGTTCTTAATTGATACTGAAGAAACTTGAGATGTGTTTGTGTGGTTTGTGTGAAAAAATGATTTGGTGTGAATTATGGATTGAATGTGAAAGTACGTTTGAGTTTGTTTTGTGTGGAATTTGAACACCATTAAGTTAAATGAGTATTAAGAATGGGGAATCTCCTAATGTCTTGTTTATTTAATGTGTGTTTGGAAAATCGTTTAAGCTAAATGAGAATTAAGAATGGGGAATCTCTTAATGTCTCGTTTACTTAATGTTGTTTTGAAAATCGTTTAAGTTAACTGGGCGTTAAGAATAGGGAATCTCTTAATGTCTTAGTTAATTAATGTTGTTTTGAAAATCGTTTATGTTAACTGAGCGTTAAGAATGGGGAATCTCTTAATGTCTGTGTTACTTAATGTTTGTTTTTGAAAATCGTTTCAGTTAAAAGAGTATTAAGAATGGGGAATCTCTTAATGACTTGTTTACTGAATGTTTTGTTGTGGAAATTGTTTAAGTCAAAAGTATATTAACAATGGGGAATCTCTTAATATGTCTGTTTGCTTAATGTTTGGCGTGAAAATCGTTTAACGATTGTTGTGAATGGAGTCAGTATACGTTCATGCATTTTCATGCTTTTTGTAAATCGTGCAGACCCGTGATAAGTGACACCTTGATAAATAGTACTTTGGCCTGTGATAGGCGGTACATTTATGATTTACGTTTTTGTAAATTGTGCAGACCCGTGATAGGTGGCACCTTGGTAAATAGTACTTTGGCCCGTGATAGGCGGTAAATTTACGATTTACGGTTTTTTGTAAATTGTGCAAACCCGTGATAGGTGGCACCTCGGTAATTGGTACTTTGGCCTGCGATAGGCGGTACAATTATGATTTACGGCCCTTCGAGGAGGGTTTTGGTTTGGAATTCTGAGTCCATGCATTTTGGCATATACACATTGCATTAGGGTTCTTGGCACACGAGTCGTGTTTGATTCAAGTTTATGATTGAGTGTTTGAACATAAGTTGTGGTGGTAATTGGGTTTTATTTGCTAAGTGTTATGTTTTGGAATTGTGTGATAGTGTGCTTGGTTGCAAAACTATTTTGAAACTAAAGTTGTTGTGGTGATTGTGTTATAATTGCCAAGTGTGGATGTTTGGGAATTGTGTGATAGTGTGATTGATTGCAAAACCATTTCGAAACTTAAGATGTCGTGGTAATTGTGTTATAATCGCTAAGTGTTTTGTTTTGGAGTTGTGTGTAAGTGTGATTGATTGCAAAATTGTTTCGAAACTCAAGATGTCGTGGTGATTGCGCTATAATTGCTAAGTTTGATTGTTTGGAGTTGTGGGTAAGTGTTGATTGATTTCGAAACCCTTTGAAAAGCTGAAAAATGCTGAATTTTGCTGTTTTTCTGCCGTTGTCTGATGTGTATTCGAATACAACAAGCTGTATTCGAATACAGACATGTTGTTTCGCCACTGACTTACTGTGTAGTCGAATACAGACTGTTGTAGTCGAATACAGACATGTTGTTTTGCTGCTGAATGCTGAAATAGCCTTGTATTCGAATACAAAGATGTTGTATTCGAATAAAACAGTGCTGTTTTGTTAAAAACTTCATTTTTCAACTTTGTGTATGCATGTTTGGCATATAGAAACCCTTTTAAGGTGTATGCTAAGTTGAAATGTTATTTTGTGTATTTAAAAGCTTAAATGTTATGTGTTAACTGTTAATTTCGGTTGGTGACCCTTTTCAACTATTGTGGAAATCTGGGCTTTGCCCTCAGATGAGAGCCAGGATGATCCTACCGGTTCGTACCCTCCGGATGGGAATGGGGATGGGAGGGCTTGATTGGAGCTACGATTGGAGAATCTCACGGGGCGCGTGGAGATTACTCAAGGCGTATAGTTTTTGTTATGTATAGAATGATCAGACTAGGTTGTCACTCAGGACACATATGTCTTTCTTTTGGGTTACCTTTATGATAAGTTGGAAGGATGTACATGCACTAACGTTGACATCAGGACATGCTTTGGATTTATATTTTGAAAAGCTTTTCCGCTGTTTGTAAATTATAACGACTAAATTATTTATCCAAAGGTTTTACCTTATTTATTTCTATGTTGTATTTTAATTTCTTTTGAAAAAAAAATACACCCTCGCTTTGAAAAACGGGGTGTTACATTGTGGTATCAGAGCTTTGGTTTGGTTTTCTTTGGGGGCTGTGGAACCTTTAGTTATAATAGTAGGTTAAGAGTCGTTGTCTGATCATGTGTCGGTTTAGGTGGTTTTAGTTGTCAAGTTCAGAATAATTATTATGTGCTGATGTGGTCGGAATGTTATTTTGGAATTATTGAAGTAGTGTTAAGACTCTACTTGATGATGGTTTTATAGGAAAACCATGCCGCCAAGGAGGAATGACGTCCCGAGAGCCAATGCCAATAGGGATGATCGAATGGCGGAGGCTATGAATAACATGGCTGCTTCTGTTGCTGCACAAACTGCTGCCAAGACTCAACGTGATCTCGAAAAGAGGGAAAGTGAGATTCGAGCCGCGGAGTCAAGAGGGTTAGAAGACTTTCGCTGTTACAATCCTACCAAGTTTAAGGGGGATGAGAATTCGGAGAAGGCATATCAATGGATCCAAGAAGTGGAGAAGATCTTCGAAACGATTAACTGTCAGGCAGCAGTGAAGGTCAACTATGCCACTTATATGCTATTAGGGGATGTTGAGTACTGGTGGAGGAGTGCAAGACTGTTAATGAGATCAGCTCACGAGGAGGTGAACTGGGAATTATTCAAAAGGAAGTTTTTAGACAAATACTTCCCGATGAATACCAGGACTAAACTGGGTGATGATTTCCTAAAATTGCATCAGGGGAACATGACCGTGGGCGAATATGCCGCTAAGTTTGAATCACTATCAAGGCATTTCAGGTTCTTCTGTGAGGAGATTGATGAACCATTCATGTGTCATCGTTTCCAAGACGGACTAAAGTATGAGATTCAAGACTCGGTCTTGCCCTTGGGAATTCAACGTTTCCAAGTTCTCGTGGAAAAATGTAGGGAAGTTGAGGATATGAAGAACAAGAGGGCTAGCCGAGGAGGAAATTTTAATGCAGGAGGGCCCAGTCGGGTGAATTATCAGAACAACAAGGCGAAACAAGTTGCAAAATCCTATGATCGACCACGAACTAACAACAGTGGGCAGAATCACCTAGGGAACCAGAATTTTGGGAGACAATTGGGACGAGTGGTTCGATGTTTCCGATGTGGGGAAGATAGACATTATGCTAACGCTTGTACCCCTAATACTCTCAACTGCTACAATTGTCAGAAGCCAGGACACATGGCAAAGGATTGCACGACTCCGAAGGCAGAACCAGTTGTGAATGTAGCTAGGGCTACTCGTCCTACTGCTAGAGGACGCATTTATTGTGTGAGTGCAGAAGAGGGGATTCCATCTGGCAATCTGATTCAGCGTGACTGTGAGATTGCAGGTAACACTTTAACAACACTTTTTGACTCGGGGGCAACCCATTCCTTCATTGCTATGGATTGTGTGAATCGTTTGAAGTTATTTGTCTCTGCTTTACCTTTTGATTTGGTTGTTTCCACGCCTGCTTAGACTTTGACAGTAAATTCTGCATGTTTACATTGTCAAATAACTATTCAGAATAGGGATTTCATGGTTAATTTGATTTGTTTACCTCTACAATCACTCGAGGTCATTCTCGGTATCCATTGGATGTCGTATCATTATGTGATCTTAGACTGTGCTTGCAAATTGGTTCTTTTCCCCGAACCAGGAGTTGATAAGTATTTAGCCGCTAACAAACTCCGAGTGTCGCTAGGTGAAGGGACTCATGAGTTTTTGTCTCTGGCCCATGTGGAGGCGAAGATAAATGTGAACATAGAAGATGTGACACTTGTCAATGAGTACCGGGATGTATTTCCAACGAAAATTCCAGGATTGCCACCGGTAAGAGAAGTGGAATTTTTCATTGATTTGTACCCAGGAACGGGACCAATTTCCATTGCGTCGTACCGAATGTCCCCATTGGAATTGAATGAGCTCAAGGGCCAAATTGAAGATTTGTTGAAAAGGAAATTTATTAGACCAAGCGTATCGCCATGGGGAGCTCCAGTTTTGCTGGTGAAGAAGAAGGACGGAAGCTCACGCTTATGCGTGGATTATAGACAACTTAATAAGGCAACTATTAAGAATCGTTATCCTTTGCCACGCATCGATGATTTAATGGATCGATTGAGAGGGGTCGCGATATTTTCGAAGATTGACATGAAGTCGGGTTACCATCAGATTCGAGTAAGGGAAGGAGACATTCAGAAAACTGCTTTCCGAACCCGTTATGGGCATTATGAATATCTGGTTATGCCGTTTGGGGTTGCCAATGCACCAGCAATTTTCATGGACTACATGAACAGAATCTTTAGTCCATTCCTTGATAAGTTCGTGGTGGTATTCATTGATGATATATTGATTTATTCGAGAACTGAAGAAGAGCATGGAGAACATTTACGTCAAGTTCTTGAGATCTTACACGAGAAACGATTGTATGCCAATCTATCGAAGTGTGAATTTTGGCTAGAAAAAGTGAATTTCTTGGGACATGTGATAACCAAGGAAGGGATCACTGTAGATCCGGCTAAGATTGATTCTTGCTTGGAAACAGCCTCAGACTGTCACGGACATACAAAGTTTTGTAGGACTGGTAGGGTACTATAGGAGGTTTATTGAAGGTTTTGCTAAGATTGTAGCCCCATTGACACAACTTACCATAAAAGATCAACCTTTCGCATGGACGGAGAAGTGTGAGGAAACTTTTCAGTTACTGAAGACGAAATTGACGACCTCACCAGTGTTGGTGTTGCCGCAATCAGATGAACCCTATGAAGTTTATTGTGATGCGTCTCACCAAGGGTTGGGATGTGTTCTGATGCAACACAAGAAAGCTATAGCTTATGCCTCCAAGCAATTGAAGATTCATGAGAGAAACTATCCTACTCATGATTTGGAGCTTGCTGCGGTTGTTTTTGCATTGAAGATCTGGAGGCACTACTTATATGGGTGCACGTTCACCGTGTTCAGTGACCATAAGAGTTTGAAATATTTGTTTGATCAGAAGGAATTGAACATGCGTCAAAGAAGAAGGATGGAGACTCTCAAGGATTTTGATTTCACACTGCAGTACCACCCTGGGAAGGCCAATGTAGTGGCTGATGCGTTGAGTAGAAGAAGTGTATCGGTGTCTTCAACAATTATGGCTAAACAACAAGAGTTGTGGGAAGCATTTAGAGACATACACTTGAACGTAGAGTTTGCACCGGGAATTTTGAGATTTGGTCTTGATTCAAGAGAAGAGGAACCTAATAGTGCAAGGGAAGACAACAAATTTCAAGGTTCGATCGGATAATACTTTGCGATGCAATGGTAGGATTTCTGTACCAGAAATCAGAAATATAAGGAAAGCGATTTTAGAAGACGCGCATAAGAGTAAGTTGAGTATTCATCCTGGAGCAACAAAAATGTATCAGGATTTGAGACAGAATTATTGGTGGCCAGGAAAGAAGAAACATGTAGCGGAGTACGTGTCCACTTGCCTAACTTGTCAGAAAGCGAAGGTGGAACATCAGCGACCTGCTGGGAAGTTGCAACCTTTAGTTATACCTGAATGGAAGTGGGACAGCATTTCCATGGATTTTATTACTGGATTGCCCAAAACGAGGAGAAAGAATGATTCTATATGGGTAATAGTGGATCGATTGACTAAATCCGCACACTTTTTGCTAGTAAAGACCACCTATAAGGTAGATCAGCTAACAGAGATCTACATTGCTGAAATTGTGAGGTTACACGGGGTACCATCGAGTATCGTATCAGACCGTGATCCGAAGTTCATATCAAATTTTTGGGGAGCATTGTACGAAGCGTTGGGAACGAAACTACGATTTAGTTAAGCTTACCATCCCCAAACGGATGGACAGACTGAATGGACGAATCAGTCCCTTGAAGATTTGTTGAGAGCATGTGTGTTAGATGATAGAGGGAGTTGGGATGATGTACTTCCGTTGATTGAATTCACCTACCACAATAGTTTCCCCGCGAGTATTGGCATGGCACCATATGAGGCTTTATATGGGCGCAAGTGTCAAACACCCTTGTGTTGGTATAAAGACGGTGAAAATATGATCGTCGGACCAGAGATGGTGCAACAGACTACAGCTAAGGTGAGGAAAATCAAGGAGAAAATGAAGACTTCACAGGATCGTCATAAGAGTTATGCGGACAAGCGTCGCAGACTTTTGGAATTCGAACAGGGTGACCATGTATTTCAAAGAGTCACACCTACTACAGGAGTTGGTAGAGCATTGAAATCGAAGAAGTTGACTCCGAAATTCATTGGACCATATCAGATTTCTGCACGAATTGGGCTCGTTGCTTATCGGATTGCATTGCCTCCGACAATGTCCAATATCCATGATGTGTTTCATGTGTCGCAATTGAGGAAATATCTTGCAGATCCATCTCATGTGATCGAGCCAGACACAATCCAGCTAAAGGATAACTTGTCGTTTAACGTAGCACCGGTGAGAATTGATGACAGAAAGATTAAACGAATGAGGACCAAGGATGATTCGTTGGTTAAAGTGATTTGGAACCCAATTACTGGAGACGCGACCTGGGAACTGGAGAGCAAGATGAGAGAACAACACCCTTAGTTATTTATCGACGCATAGTTTCGAGGACGAAACTAATTTTAGGGGGGTAGTAATGTAAGACCCGTAATTTTAAATTACACTTTATGTATTTTAGTGTATTTTGGTGTTGAACTTGGAGGCTTTTTAACCAAAGTTATTAATATTTTGGAGTTTATATAATCAATAAGGTAGTTTGATGCCCGATTAGAATTACTCGTCGATAAATAAATTAAATTAACTGCGGTGAATCTTTTACGAATAGTTTAATGCATTATGGATAAAATTGTAATTTAATAAATATCTAAAGAGTTGGAGATATTTGTTAAAAATAGTTAATTTATGTTTATATATAATGAAAAGGAAAGGAAGGAAATGGGAGAAAAAGAAATAGAAAGGAAAGAAAAAGGAAGAAAGGAAAACTGAAGGAAAACAGAAAGATTTTCCGTCTCCTTCCTCTCTATGCCTCATGCATCCTAAATTTCTCCCTTCCTCCATTGTTGCTCGTTTTTTCTTCCTTTTCTTTCCTTTGAGTTTGAAATTGGTAGTGAGTGATAGGACATGGATTTCTCAACTTCACTCTTCCTCTTTGATCCGAAAACGAAGAAAAACGATATTAGGGATTCAAACACAAATCTCCCCGTTTCATCTAGATCTAAGCGTCGTTTCAAGAAGTGATAGAAGGGAAGGTTGATCACCTCCGTGCTATGGTGCTAGTGGACCAACTTTGGACGCGAAGTTGCGAACGGAGATTTTACCGGACTTACTCACGGTGCCGTAATCGAGCAAAAAAGCTAAAGTAAAGGTAAGGGCTCCTTCCAAACTTTTTAGGTTGCATTTAGGGACTTATCTGTAGTTGTGTGGAAAAGAATTTTGTTAGGGTTGGAGTATTGATTTGGGAAAATGTTTCGAAGGATTTATGGGTAAAATCTTAGAGTTAGGTTTTGGTTATATTGATGAATGCTTCATGGAAAATGAATTTAAACTCGTTTATGTATGATTATGAGTTAATGAAACTTGTGTGTTTGAGTGGTGGATTGTGTTGATTTGTGTTCATTGTTTTCCCGTGTTCTTAATTGATACTGATGAAACTTGAGATGTGTTTGTGTGAAAAAATGATTCGATGAGAATTATGGATTGAATGTGAAAGTACGTTTGAGTTTGTTTTGTGTGGAATTTGAAAACCATTAAGTTAAATGAGTATTAAGAATGGGGAATCTCCTAATGTCTTGTTTACTTAATGTGTGTTTGGAAAATCGTTTAAGCTAAATGAGAATTAAGAATGGGGAATCTCTTAATGTCTTGTTTACTTAATGTTGTTTTGAAAATCGTTTAAGTTAACTGGGCGTTAAGAATGGGGAATCTCTTAATGTGTTAGTTACTTAATGTTGTTTTGAAAATCGTTTATTTTAACTGAGCGTTAAGAATGGGGAATCTCTTAATGTCTTGGTTACTTAATGTTTGTTTTTGAAAATCGTTTCAGTTAAATGAGTGTTAAGAATGGAGAATCTCTTAATGACTTGTTTAATGAATGTTTTGCTGTTTTTCTGCTGCTGTCTGATGTGTATTCGAATACAGCAAGTTGTATTCGAATACATACATGCTGTTTTGCCACCGACTTACTGTGTAGTCGAATACAGACTGTTGTAGTCGAATACAGACATGTTGTTTTGCCACTGACTTACTGTGTAGTCGAATACAGATTGTTGTAGTCGAATACAGACATGTTGTTTTGCCACTGACTTACTGAGTAGTCGAATACAGACAAGCTGTTTTGTTGCTGAATGCTGAAATAGCCTTGTATTCGAATACAAAGATGTTGTATTCAAATACAACAGTGCTGTTTTTTTTAAAACTTCATTTTTCAACTTTGTGTATGCATGTTTGGCATATAGAAACTCTTTTAAGGTGTATGCTAAGTTGAAATGTTATTTTGTTCATTTAAAAGCTTAAATGTTATGTGTTAACTGTTAATTTCGGTTGGTGACCCTTTTCAACTATTGTGGAAATCTGGGCTTTGCCCTCAGATGAGAGTCAGGATGATCCTACCGGTTCGTACCCTCCGGATGGGAATGTGGATGGGAGGGCTTGATTGGAGCTACGATAGGAGAATCTCACGGGGCGCGTGGAGATTACTCAAGGCGTATAGTTTTTGTTATGTATAGAATGATTAGACTAGGTTGTCACTCAGGACACATATGTCTTTCTTTTGGGTTACCTTTATGTTAATTTGAAGGATGTACATGTACTAACGTTGACATCAAGACATGCTTTGGATTTATATTTTGAAAAACTATTCCGCTGTTTGTAAATTATAATGACTAAATTATTTATCCAAAGGTTTAACCTTATTTATTTCTCTGTTGTATTTTAATTTCTTTTGAAAAAAAAAAATACACCCTCGCTTTGAAAAACGGGGTGTTACACTTTACAGTGTCAAACGATAGGTTGTTGTTGTGTTTCCTCTTTGTTCTACGGCTGCCCTTCCAACTCCCTTCCATTCTTTTGTTTGTTTTATTTTATTAACAATTAGGGTTCATAGAGTCAAATCTATTGGTCTCTTTATTTATATTTTACTATTATTATTTTTATTTTGTTAAAATAAACTAATAATTATTTAATCTCTTTTTTAATATTCCTCCTAACACCATTTAGTTTTCCAAACATTACTAATATTTTATAAACTAGAGTTATTAAAATAATCAATATAAAAAAAACATATTACTAATAATCAAAAATCTCACATTCAAAATAATGTCTACAATTATACATATTTCTCAAAATACTCACATTATAATAGTACCATCATATTAGGAAATAGTCAAAATTATAAAATAAATAAATATAACATCAATATTTTATATTAATTACTAAATCATAATAAATATATATAAAATCACAATACCATAACAAGTATTTAAAAATAAACGAAATCAAACACAATATCAATTCTATATCAAGATAATT
>JBBPBT010001310.1:2327873-2365712 GCA_037974875.1 Cicer bijugum | reverse complement strand
AACGAAATCAAACACAATATCAATTCTATATCAAGATTTATTTATAAAAAAAATAACTAAAAATAGAAAATAGTTATAAATAATTGAAATAACTATCTACATACTTAAAATAAGTCAAGCGCCCATAAAAGTATTACATTAATTGGGTACATGTATACACACGTAAAATCGCATAAAATCTTTTTCTTTAAAATATATATTACATTAAAATAATATTATTTTTAGAAAAATATATAAAATAAAAAAATAAAATATTTATTATTTATATTGCTCATTAAATATAATATCTATCAAAACCAACACATCATAGAAAGCATTCATATAACAAAATTTACTCACAAAATTTATCAACATATATTCTAAAATAATTTTAAAATCAAATTAATTATTTAAAATCCTATTTAATTAATTAAATTGTTTATTATCAAATTTAGGGTGATACAAAGACATTAAGAGATTCCCCATTCTTAATACCCAGTTAACTTAAACGATTTTCACAAACACACATTAAGTAAACAAGACATTAAGAGATTCCCCATTCTTAATACTCATTTAACTTAATGGTTTTCAAAACAACATTAAGTAACCAAGGCATTAACGATTTTCACAAACACACAACAAATTTCATTTACTCAAAATCATACATAAATGAGTTTAAATTCATTTTCCACGAAACAATCATCAATATCACCAAAACCTAACTATAAGATTTTACCCATAAAGCCTTAGATTTCATTTTCCCCAAATCAACACTTCAACCCTAGCAAATTCTTTTCCAGACAACCACAGATAAGTCCCTAAATGCAAACTAGAAGTTTGGAAGGAGCACTTAACTTCACGTTATTTTTAACGTGCGATTACGGTAACATGAGTAAATCCGGTAAAATCTCCGCCCGCAATGTCGCTTCCAAAGTTGGTTCCCTAGCACCGTAGCGGGGTAGTGTACAACTTTCCCTTCTATCTTTTTGCGAAACGAAGCTTAGATCTAGATGAAACGGGGAGGTTTGTGTTTGACGGTTTTGAAATCCCTAACACCGTTTTTCTTCATTTTCAAAATAACAAGGATGTATGAAGTTGAGAAATCCTTGCTTTCTTACCCACTAAGCCTTGGGTTTCTATTCTCGAACAAAAGGAAGCAAAGAAAGCAAGAAAAAAGGATAAAAATGGAGGAAGGAGGGAGAGAGTCACGCGAGGCAGTGAGAGGAAGGAGGTGGAAAAGGTTTTCTGTTTTCCTTTGCTTTTCCTTTCTTCTAATTTCCTCTCCTTCTAATTCCTTTTCTTTCTTTTCTATCTCCTTTCTTTTTCCCTCCACACAAACATATATATATATATATATATATATATATATATATATATATAACAAAACCAACAATTAACTAACAACTCTTACCCCTATCATTTCATTCCCCTCTTAGTCTAATTTAATAAAAATATCTACTCTCGTCGCAACTCAATTGTCCGGTATTAAATCCTTCGTAACGGAAGTAAATTATTTACCGACAAATAATTTTAATCCAATTTCCAAAAGTATATTTTTGGCATTTAACTCACTCAATACCAAAAACTGGGCTAACAGCCTAAGAAATTCCACACAAAATACCCTAAAATTGCATAATTTAGGATTTGAAAACAAAGGGTCTTACAATCCAGAAGCTGGACATTCTTCTGCTGTGGGGTCTGTGCAAAGAGCTCAAGATGAGTTGGGCATGGATCATGCTGAAGCATATGATGGAAGCAGCACATGGCAAGCTGGTGCTTCCCTATCCACAGCTGATCACAAAGATTCTGAGACATTTTAAAGTGTCCATTGTCAATGAAGAATCTTCCAAAACCATCCTCACTTTTGGCGAATCAATTGTAAACCAAATGCAATTGAAAAGGGTGAACGACATTTGTACAAGACCTCAACCCAATGTTGAACAGGCTCAGCCAAATATGGAGCAAGCTAAGCCAGTAGCAGCTCATCCTGAGTTCTTCGCCAAGCTGCTGGAACTCATCGAAACACAGGCTGCTCATAATGCTCGAGTTGAAGCATCTTTGCAGAAACTCCAGGCAAATCTGAACACGGTTGCGTAGGATGTCGCTGCAATCTAGGAACACTTAGGCCTGATACTGTCATTTGAAGATGTTGCTGAAATTGGCCGACAAGCAACAGAAGAACCAAACCCCACCACCTTAGATAGTCCTGAACCTCATGGTGAAGAGACACCTGATGAGGCTAATACAGCAGTCTCTACCTCTCCCGTAGCTAATAACGAGGAATAGCCCTAGTTTAGGTGTTTAGGATTTTAGTTTATTTGCTATTTTGTAATGTTCTGGTATTGCTTTGTATAATTCTGTTTTTAAATAAATTATATTTTAACTATTCTCGCCTTTTATACCTTTTTGCATTCAATGACAAAGGGGGAGAAAATGTTACGAATTTAAACTTGTGTTTCTTGTCCTATTCTGATACCATGTGCTACAAATTTTTCAATTATGTACTCAAATGTTGAATTCTGTTTTGATACCATGTGCATGTTCTGATTAGTTCTAATACCAGTTGCTATGTGCTCTTTGTTCTAATACCAATTATTTCTGTTCTGATACCAGTTATGATACAATGTGCTACAAAATTGACCTGCATGTGCTGATACCATTACTAATCACGTGCTGATACCACTGCCAATCTACTGCTAATCTGTGAAATTTTGTGATAACTATGATACTGTAGCATATGTTAGTTAGCTATGATAACTGGTTGAAATAACTCTGATATTGTACATTGCAACTAGATCTGATGTTGCTATAGTTTTTATAGCCCTGATACTGCATCACTAAAGTGATAATTTTCATTGCTCTGATTCTCTGAAACTGATTATAGTACTCTGATATTCTGATTATATTATTTTTTTTATCTATTTTAAGCTCTAAGACCCTGATTTTGCTGTTGCTACTGAAGTGAATCATGTATGCTACAATTTAGGTGGAGCTTTCAAATATTTGTGATTATAATGTTGAGTCTTGAAATGTAAAACTCAAGTTGAAATTGTATGTTTGTCATTTAATCAAAAAGGGGGAGATTCTTAGACATAAGTCCTCCTGATTAAGATTTTGACATAATTAACAAACATACAATGTTCATGCGTCATTTGATAAAACTAATAGTTTGAACCGAGTTACATTTCAGGAAAATCAAGTAAACACTATACACTTGGACACAAGCTTAGAATACAAGGAATCAAGCAAAAAGGAGAGAATGAGCTGGAGAAAGATGCAATTCTATCTAGTGTCATTAGAGGTTATAGTAGTTACTTAGTAGACTCATCCATGTGATTTCATGCTTAAGTATTTGACAAATCAAAAATGAAATCTTAAAATAAACAAGTAAACAAATTGATTACCAAGTCCATTGCTAAATCCGTTGTGCAATCGATTGCTTGACTCAAAATTAGAGTTTTCACTAAGTACATCGACTGGGATATCGATTACTTAAAGGTTTTTAGTGAAACCTGAAATCTGGGTATAAACCAATCGATTAGCACTCCAATTGAGAAATCGATTTTGTGACTTACAGAGCCAAGCTAATACTTTGCAAATCGATTGGCAAATCGATTCAGAAAACTATTTTTCATCAGACTTGGCCTCTATAATCAACCAATCGATTGAACAATCGATTGGGACATCAATTGAGTAGTCGATTTATTGAGTCACAGAAACTACCACTTTCAGAAACAATCGATTGGCCAATCGATTGTGAAAAAGCTTTTTATCAGACGTAGCCTCTGTGATCAATCAAATCGATTTGGACATCAATTGAAATTTGTTTCTTAACTTTCAAGATATATACTAATTGATTTGGTAATCGATTGGGAAAATGAAATGTTTAATCATACATCAGAAACATGTTCCTAGTCGATTGGCACATTGATTTTCAACTAAATGGCTGAGCCATTGTAACAAGCCAAATCGATTGATGTAAAATATCTGAATCACTGAGACTAGTAAAATATCTGAATCACTGTGATTTGTTCAATCGAATGGCAAATCGATTAGATTAAAGTCTTGTGTTACATCAGCCAACTGCCAAATCGATTATGAGTAAATATAAGTCAACTGCGTAATCGATTGTTTTGATCTCGTTGTTTGAATAAAACACCTATAATCAATTACTCAATCGATTCTGATATGAACATGCTTCTGTTTCTGATTTAAGCATTAAAAGAATCGATTGTCAAATCGATTCATTCATATATTTTCAAGAACCAAGAAAAACAAGAAACACGATAATCGATTGGGCAATCGATTAAGCTGTTTTTAAACCTTTATAAAATCCATTGAGGAATCGATTTTGCTGTTGTTTTTCTTATCATATATAAGCTGACTCAAATCACATTTTTCATAATGATGAACAATACAAGAACTACTTTGAACTGAAAAATACACACACTTGAAACAATTATTTCAAAACACGTTTTCATAACACTTTGAGAGAAATAATTCATTTGGCAAATCCTTATTGTGTGAATATCATTGTGTGATTGAGTCGCCTTCTTGAATGATCTTTGATCTTTTATCATTTCTGTAAACAACAACTGTAAAGAAAATTGTGTAAAAACCCAGTATAGAAACTAGAGGCTATCTTCGTTTGTGAGGGTGTTCGTCAAGAAGAAGTGTCATCGTTATCTTGGGAGAGTTTGCTGATTAACTCGAGGGATACGGTGGCTGTGTAATAAAAGCGAGAGAGTTGGATAGCTAGGTCTTGTGTGAGTTGGACAATCTGTAAAACATACTCTAGACGATTCTATTGGAAAAAGGCTGAAATGGGTTCGATTTCAGGACTGAATGTAGGTTGTCATGCAGACAGCTGAACCAGTATAAATCTCGGTGCACAATCTTCCTAACCTTTCTCTTTATTTCAGTATTGCATGAAAGCTTTATCTTGAATGTATGTGTTAGCAAAATTCAGTCTTGATTGATATTTTGAATGAGCATTGTATGTGTACATTTATATTGATTTACATGCAATCTTTGGTCCTGGATAAATTCTGTAAATTGACTATCTTGTTAAGGTTAGAATTTATCACGTTTGAATTGGAATAATATTGATCACGTTGGTTTCGATAATAATTTCAATACTTAGGAAAAATTGGATAACTTTGCTAGTAACCTTGCATAAAATTTCCTAAGATCAGAGGCCATACAACAAACAATATTCCTCTTAGTGTTTTATATAATATCAACAAGGAAGAATTAGGCGATTATAGTGATGAGGATGAAACATACTTCAATGAATCATCTAGTGATTCTGATGACCACATTGATGTTGAAAAAGATATGGAAGCAAAAGATCAACCTATCCTACCTGTATTTAATCTGCCATTTTGCCTGAAGAACATCAATTTAGATATTGTAGAGCCATCAAATGAATTTGATCACATGTTCATTAACAATGTTTGAGTAGTAGATGTAACTCTTGCAATTAGAATGTAGTTGCAAAACAAGGATGAAAGCTTATATGCAATCAAGTTACCATTTAAAATAGTCATTGTGGGTGATTGGTAAATTGAGTGTACCTCATTTAGAAAGGTATGTTATTAATTGTTCAAGTCCGAATTGTTTGTTTAGATATAGAGCTTCAAAATGCAAAAAGAGTGAATTGTGGGTGATTGGTAAATGGAATCTGCCTCACACATGCACAAATTATGCATTGTCACAAGATCATACGAAGCTTGATTCTAACATGATATGTACAACCGTAATGCAAGTTCTGAAAATGGAATGTTCTGAAAGTGAATGTCATTATATCTCAGATTCATTGCACAACTACACAGTAAGTTATAGAAAGGCTTAGAAGGGAACAAATAAAGTGATCGAACCAACTTATGGAAATTGGGAAGACTCTTCAATCACTCCCACAATGGTTGTTGGTTATGCAAACGTTTGCCCTTGGAACCAAACTTGAAAGGGAAACGATCCCAGCTTATCATGAGAATAGTTTGATAAGTGGGATAAGGATATTTCATAGACTATTTTGGGCTTTCGTTCAGTGCATATTTGTGTTTAAATTCTGAAAACCAATTGTACAAGTTGATGGGACTTAGTTGTACGACAAGTACAAGAAGACTCTATTGGTAACATTTGCACAGGATGAGAATGACAATATAGTTCTTATTGCTTATGCTCATGTAGAAGGTGAGACAAATGAGGATTAAAGTTGTTTTTTTGAGAAATTTGAGAAGATACGCCACTCCACAAACCAACATTTGTTTGATTTCAAATAGACATGAATCCATTAAGAGTGCTTATAATAATTCAAATAATGGGTGTCAAGATCATCCTTCAAAGCATGTGTTATGCGTCTGACATATTTCACAAAATTATTTCTATAGGTAATAATTTCTATAGGTAATAATTTCATTCTTACTTTTTATAACTAGTGTAATTTTTAGTAATTTCGTTCATACATTTTATAATTAGTGTAGTAATGTATTGTCTATTGTGTCAATACAGGTTACTCAATTAATGAGCCTACATATCGATACTACCGCAGATAAATTGGCATAGTAAACTGGGAGGCTTTGAAATGGTTAGACAACATACCACGAGAAAATTAGATTCAAGCAAATGATGGAGGTACCCGTTAGGGTCAGATGATAACCAATCATGTAGAGTCGATCAACGGAGTATTAAAAGGCGCACACAACCTTCTCATCACTGCTCTGGTCCAATCAACTTATTATAAGATAGGGACATAATTTCCAACCATGGAAAAGCTACACACATCAATTTTAGCTTCTGATCAAGTATACACAGAAAAATGAATAAATTTTATTAAATTTGAAATATGTAAATCCAAGAGTCATAAAGATGATAGTTTTGATCGGAGAAACCATACTTTCACGGTTCACAAGACGGTAAATCCAAGAGAAGGGCGAAAAATTAGTCATTTCAGTGTAAACCTTCCTAATAAGTGGTGCGACTGTGGAAAATATTAAGCTATAGATATGCCTTGTTCACATGTGATAGCAACATGTTCTAGCATCAAATATGATTATTGGAGCCTTATACCAGATGTGTACAAGGTGGAAATGGTAAATAAAGTCTACAATAAAACGTTACTGATACCAAACAAAGGATATTTGCAAGAATATGAAGGTGTTAAGGTGTGTCACAATCCTCTAATGCAGAGAGTCAAGAAAAGTTGCCCAAAGAATAAACACATTTGAACATAAATGGACACTACAGAAAGAGTACCAAGAAAGCGCAAATTATGTCGGATTTCTGGTCATACTAGGAAACATTGTCCAAATGCTGCTGACACATCTACTTAAATTTGATGTATTTTTTCATCCATTTCAATGTATTTACTTTGAAATTTATAATATAATTTACTTTATAACTATTATTATTATTATTACTATTATTATTATTATTATATTTATTTGTTTATTTACTTATTAGATCCAGAGGAAAAAAATAGGAGGAAGTTGTGAATAAAATATAATCAACCGCATTTTTTTTCTTAAAAAAGGAGTTGCTAAAATAATTTAAATTTATCTACAAAATCGAAAGGAGTTGTTAAAATAATATAACAAGCTATCTATTTAGCCACATCCAGTCACCGCATATTTTTTCTTCAATTTAATATATTTTATTAATAATATTTTGTTTTTTTAAATATGATAACTATTGTTAATTTATTAAATAAACAATTTTCTAAGCTAAAATGATGAATTTTGTTTTTTTTTTTAAACCAGTTCATGGTCGCATCTCCAAGATGCGACCTTCTATTGCATCTAAAAAAAAATTACTCACTTTGTCGCAAGTCTAGGATGCGATGATTTATAGGATATTTTGATTTTTTTAATTTAATGTAAGGCAATCTGATATAACTTTTTAAAAAAAAACATGATATAATAATAGAAAATCTCTAGATAGACGTTGAATTGTACTTATTTGAATGCAAAAAAGTGTGTTGATGTTTTTCAAAACAATTTATATCAATTTCAATCAAAATGTTGATATAATTTTCAAAGCATAATTTTTGCAATCAAAATCCAATAAATGATTTTTTTTTTGCCTCCAAACTACAATAAAAAAATATAATGAATAAAAAAATCAAAAAAGTAAAGAGTAATATTAGAGTGAACAAATATCACACCAAAAATTTAAACTATTTCCTCTACTTTGTTGTCATATATAGAGTACATGTAGTCTCCATTCAACTGAATGAGAGTTTCTTCCTTTATCATTTTGAACGTTTACAAAAATTTTCGTAATTATTCCAAAACTTGAATAAAAACTCTCTCTTTCCTAAGCGTTCATAACTCACATTTCTTGAAATAACCTTCAAGATTAAATTTGAACCACCATCTTACAAGATAAAAACCTCTAGAGTAACTAGCACTCTAACCCCTGAAAAGACACCCCTTTTGAGACCTTCAACGTGCAACAATTACACAGCAAGAGATACATCACCCTTGTTGCTTTTCACTAGAAACTCAAAATTATGAAAGACTTAAATTAGAAAAAAAAATATTTAATCTTGATTTTGATCTTGCATGAATGAATGATGATGAAAATATTTTTTCTAATAATGATGGAACGTATCAGTATTTAAACAACATAAGGTAGTTAGGAAAAGTACAATGCATTCTGATTGAAATAACTATATTGTAATTATCATAAATTGATTCTACAATTCGTATGTGAATCGATTTACAATATTAGAGGATTTCATTAGTCTACAATTTTTATTTAACAAACATTCTAAAATGATTCAACAACCTCTACAAATATATGAGTCGATTCATGAAGTTAAAATATAATTCAAAAATGGTTTTTAATTTATTAAATGATGTTCTAACATGTTTCTATCATGCAAATACTATTGCATAAAAGCCATTTCACATTGAGTAACGAACTGGTGTGTTTGCTATCATTTTAATATCTAAGCACATTTCACATCGAATATTTAACCGATGTGATATATTGTTTTTCACATCGAGGAGCAATCTAACTTATGTCAAATCTCATTCATTTTTATGTTATTTTTAAGACTTTTCAAATGAGTAATATGGCATCCGACGTGAAATTTTTATATTAGTTTTTTTAATTTTAATTTTATCTTTACAAATCAATATCAAAAACAAATGTTCTAATCAGTCACAAAATATTACCAAACAAAAAACATAAATGACAATAAATAACTAAAAATAATGCAAATTCAATACTAATAAAATAAATACTTGAAACACTACGTTGTAACAACTTATACTATAAACCTTATAAAATAATAAACTAATAACCTAAATAAAAACTCAAATACCAATAGATAATAAGTTATTATAAGCTATTGCCTCTCAAATGAAAACAAGTATCGCAAACGGAGCGCGTACTTGTAGCAATTATCTACCAACCTTGGCTTGAACGTCATATATCTCTTCATCTATGAATTGTTTGGAATCACTAAAAATCTACAAATTAAACAAATGTGAATAAGTTATTAATGAAACAATATATAGTTCACGTACTGAAAAGGAAGTTCTACATTGTTATAATACATATATCACAAAGCCAAAACATAAAATACAAACTTACCTTCAAACAACCTCTTTCATCCTCTTTCATTTGAGAGTCAATCTTTTTGTGTAATGAACAAAGGAAGACTACAATATTCTCCTTAAGACATTATTATCAATTACCGATGATGTTTGCATGAAACAATGAAATAACAATTAGCAAGGACAATATCATCAATTTTAACACCGCTAACAACCATGTAAATATTTATATCCTAGGTACAAAGATTTTTCTTTGTCACTACATAAAGTTTAACACATGCACTTTCATGAAAGAATTTAATCTAATATCAAAGAACTTCCTCCAATTCATTTTTTCTTTTCAACGGATGCGTCAGCGGTTGTTTCAAGTATTTGTAATTTACAACAATTTTAGATAATTGCGGCAGTTTTAGATATTTGCAGCAGTTGATTACAACAAAAACTAGTGTTTTTTCATTTTAACAAACTCAATTTTACGGATTTTCATTGTTTTGTTATAGAAACATTTTTTTATTTGACAAAACAAAATGAAAATTAAATGGTTGGACTTCTCTCTTCTCATATAAAAGGAAAATAAAAACCTAAGACAACCGCCAAAGTCTCTTTCTCTCACGATTTCTCCGTTGCCATTGAGACTTGATCGTTGCAGAGTAAGATATTTTTTCAATCATATGTTATTTATTAGAAACAAGCAACACTTGTTCCTCTTTCCTTAATAGTTTTTTCATTTCAATTTGACTTTTTGATTACAATGTGATTGATGATATTCCCGATCCCACCTTCGGTCTTTCTTCCAATGTCGGGTACTATGATTTTTCCCCTTTCCTTCATTTCATAATTTTCTCTTTGTCTATTTTCAATTTTTAGGATTTGATGTTTCGTCTCTTAATTTTCAAATTGTAATGTTTTTTTTTCTTTCTGTTTGTTTAAATTATATGTGTTTGTTCTGTTTGGTTAAGTTGGGTCTAAAAATGTGTAGTAGAACTTGTAGTCAGAATCAACTGAAATGTTGCAAACCTTCTATCGTATATATGCTTCTAGATTTGATTGTCTCTGCAGTATGTGTTTTGAGACATGTAGATTGCATTATAATAGTTTATGATTTCTACTTGTTAGAAATTAGAATTAGAATTAATAATTTATGGAGTTAAATGCACTTTTAGTATTTTATTTTGTTCAACTTAGGATTTTGGTCCATCTAATTTAAATTTCGTAATTTTAATCCTCCAATTTGTAACTTTTGGTCCCCCTATTTTGTTCAACATAAAATTTTGGTTTATCTATTTTAAATTTCACAATGTTAGTCCTCTTATTTATAAAATTTCAGTCATTTAGTCCATCTTCAAATGCTATGGCTTCTTGTATTGTGGTAAAAACATTTTTGATTTAGGAATGGTGATCTACTAACGATTGCACTTGAGTTTTATTTAACAAACATGATTTGCATAAGTGGATAAACAAGAAGTCATTCACATCATCATGTACATAAAATATCTATTGAATAATGAAATAATCTCAAAAGGAATATATCATATATCAATCATTCAAGAGAATGATTATTGCAGCTTCAAGATAACATCTTTATGAAGAAAGTGTCAAACACATTCATACTTATAGTAAATTATCTAAGTGATGCTTGATAGACAAGACGCGACATGAGCAACACCAAGAGAAATTGTAGGAAGTATTACTTCAACCAAAGAATGACGGAATAACATTCATCAGAATGTTCTGGTTGTTATATTAAAGAGCAATTGACAATGAAACATTTTATGGAAGGACAACATGCAATAAATTGTTTAGCATTTTGCACATGTGTTTTTCAACATTTAATGAGCAATTAAAAGTCTCGATTTGAAAGCATGCTTGCAAAAATCAACATGCAGAATGTTCTGCAGATTGATCTGCATAATGATATTCTTATTCATCTTTAGATGGATGACATATTAATCAGAAGACTATTTTTGTTTGTACAAATGATCATTTTGGTTTAACAAATAACCATTCTAATTTATCAAAAGATAATTTTGGTTTATCAAATGATCTTTTTGATTTATCAAAGGATAATTTGAATTATCAAATGATAATTCTGGTTATATCGTTTTAAGGACATAATTAAAATAAATCATTATCCATAGTTCAAACCTCAAGATAAAATAATATCAAGACTACTCAAAACTATAATCAATTCCATAATTCAAGCTGAAGGTCCAAAGAAACAAAACAACCTCTAGATCAAAGTACTGCTAGGACAACATGGATGAAAAGGACATTACTACTGCAATTTTCTTTAGAAAATTCAGTGTAAGACCCTTAATTTTAAATTCTAATTTATGTATTTTAGAGAATTTAGTGTTGAATTTCTGAGGCTTTTTAGCCAATTTTACGATATTTTGTGAGTTAAATGCCAAAAACATCTTTTTGGAGACCCGATTAAAATTATTCGTTGATGAATAATTTTATTTAATGACGGTGAATCTTTTGTCAAAGAAAAAAAAAATTCTGAGATGCACCTAAGAATGGAAAAAGAAAGAGAAAAAGAAGTTGTCTCGCGGGATTCTTTCTTTTTCCTCCTTCTCTGTTTCTAAATTTTATTTATTTTCAAAACCTACAAACCCAAAAACCTTCACTTTTCTCTTAGATCTAAGCTTCGTTTTAAGAAGTGACAGAAGAGAAAGTTGCTCATTGCCATGCTACGGTGCTAGTGAGCTAGTTTTCGATGCAACATCACGAACTTAAATTTCACCGAAATTAATTACGGTATCGTAATCGCGTGTTAGAGCTATCGTTAAGGTAAGAGCTTTTTCCAAACTTTTAGTTTGCATTTAAGACATTATTTGTGATTTTGTGGAAAAGAAATTTGATGTATTTGATGTGTGAGTTTGTAGAAAATGAATTTAATGCGTTTATGTGTGATTTAGTGGAATTTAAATTTGAGGTGTGGTTTGTGATGATCCATATTTGATGTGATTTATATGTTCATAATTATTATTATGAATTTTTTAGATATGATTTATTTGCAGATTTTGTGGAAAATGAATCGATGAAATTTGGTGAGTTATGTGTAAAAATGTGGAGTTTTGAAATTGGGTGAGTTAGATTTGAATTGTTGAAATTTAATTGAGGTGCTATGTGTGTGTCGTGGAATTGAATTGATTGTTGTGGGTGTGAATTGACGGTAATTAAATTTGATGAGTTTGAGTTACGTAATAAGTTATTTTCAAATAAATGAGTTTGATCTGAAATTGAAATTTTACAAAAAAATTAGTGTGACACCCTAAATCCCAAAATAATATATATGATAATTTATATCATATTCCTATAAAATTTGCAGCGGATAAATAAAATTATATTTTCAAGAAAATAAAAACTTTTGTAACTAATTTAGGATATCACGTTTCTCAAAGTACACATGCAACAATTCAAATTTTATTACTCAAATAAAACAATTTAATCTCAATGAACTTGATTTAAGTATAATTATTTGATTTAATTCTAAACATTTACTAGTACTTCTAAGGTTTTCATACAAAAATTTGATTCAAATTAAATAAGTAAAATACAAATTATAACCCTTATTTCCGGTATCACCTATCAGAGTGGGGTTCCTCCCAAACTTGAACTTCAAGACTCATTAACCTGTAATAAATGCGATTTCGCAAACGCATGACCCAACCAGTCAAACACAAACAACTTAGGAGGTGAGTTTTGAAATCATGTTAATTGTATAATATGAGTAAGAAGAACACGCAAACAATCATAATAGAACCGTATCATAATCACTTTACGGTATATCAAAATATTTAATTAAATATTATCAAACTATAACATCAAAGTCACTTAAGTAAAATAATCATCTTAGTATAATATGCATCAAGTCATCTAATTATTATTACCTTCGAAACACATCAATCACAACAATACAATCACAAGGAAATGTAATGCTATGCATGAGCTTAGACTCTACTTCACAATGTGGTACCATTCTAACTCTGAAGTACTTGATTAGGAGGCCATGATACTATGCCACCATCCCGGTGGACGGACAATTCAAATTGGCTATGTCCTCATAGATCCCCTCAACTCAACCCGAGACAAATATACATGACAGTCGAGGTAAACGTGTGTTGCATGGTAGCTCCCGACATTTGGAGTGCTACCTCCAAGTCACCTAGGAATTCCCCACCCGAATACCTCCAAGGTCTAACAATCTTGCCTTAAGGCTCGATAGCAGACCGCCACGATCAGGCTCATTCAGTTGTACTTCCCCATAATCACTAGGCTTGTTAGACCCTACCTATATGATGACAAAATAATCTCCACTTCACCAATTCATAATATTTATTTTCTCCCCTCGTTGGTATACGATACCCCGTTAAAACCGTCATTGTTGGAAAACTATGACTTCTTTTGATTAACAACGAGAGAATTAAGATCAAATCCAACTAGTTCGACATAATTCCCATATTAATCATGCAACATTCATACAACTCATACACAGCGGAAATTTAAAATCACATACAAAATTATCAAGAAGCATACAAGAATAAGCAGATATACAATACTAAAAATTAAAGAGAAGGGATAAGAAAGATTGCACCGCGATATATCCTGGTTCAGCCGTTAATATAACGACCTACATCCAGTCCCGAAATCACAATGTGATTTCAGCCTTTTGCTATAGAATGAATTCGAGTACTTTTACAGATTTTCCAGTCTTCTACATGACCTATCAATCTAACTCCCTTCACTCCTATCTTGTCACCACTTGATCCTTGGAGTTTATCCCCAAACTCACACAAGATCAAAGTAAAACTTCCTCTTGATGATATCACACCAACAAGGATAGCCACCAGTTTCCAAACTGGATTTTCTACAACTTCAATTACAAAGAATTGTCTTTTACAAGAACAAAGAAAAGAAGTATCAAGAATTGTATTCAATCACTCTAGCATCACACAAAGAATTGATTTGCCAATGAATATTTTTTGTGTTGAGTAACTTTTCTTTCAAAGTGTTTTTCAGAGGTATGCAAAAATTGAGAGCAAAAGATTCTGAAAATTATGAAAAGTTTTGTGCAAGAGTTATATTTAAAATGATTGAAACATCTTATATATATTCAAGAAAAACACCAGGACAGTCGATTGCCCAATCGAGTTTATAAAGGCATAGTCGATTGCTGCATCGAGTGTCGTATGTCCTGTGTTTCTGGAAACATGAATTATATAAGCTTCACTTGATTGGACAATCGATTCATTCAATTTCTGAATCAGACCTGATGCTATGATTTTCTTTAAATCTAGTGAGCAATCGATTTGGCCAAAACTGGGTGCTCACTGTAACTTGAGAAATAGCATCACTCGATTTGTCAATCGAGTGTCGTGATCAAAGTGACTAAGACCTGATGCTATAATTTCCTTTCAATCGAGTGAGCAATCGAGTTGGCCAAAACTGGGTGCTCACTGTAACTTGAGAAATAGCATCAATCGATATGTTAATCGAGTATCATGATCAAAGTGACTCAGATACTGCAAACAATCAAGTTGACAATCGAGTGGACAATCGAGTGTGGTCAATCGAGTTGGCATAAACTGAGTGCTCTCTGTAACTCAAACTTCAACGTCAATCGAATTGTCAATCCATTGTGCAATCGAGTTGACAATCGAGTGAGCTTGTTACAGACCTCAGCTATTTTTAACAGTCTATGTGCCATTCGATTGATGAACCATTCAATTGATTGTCTATTCGATCGTTTCAGAGTTGAGTTTCATAAAACTTGAATTAATGATAAAAGTTCATTGGCAAGGACTTAACTGTGAGACCCTAGTGATTAGTCTACTCAACTTGATACTTTGACACCTAATACCACTATACAATTTTGCATCTTCCTCAAGTGCATCTTCCAACTTTGGTTGATTCCTTGAGTTGCAATCTATTGTTCCATGTGTGTGGTGTCTTCATGTTTGCCTGAAATGTTTCTCAATTCAAAACATTAGATAAAGCAAGTATTTCATGTGTACTGTATGTTTGGGACTTAAATCAAAAACTTGATCAGGGAAGCTCATGGCTTACAAACTCCCCCTTTTTGATTTAATGACAAACATACAGTTAACGTTGAGATTATTTTAAAATCTCCCCCTGAGTTTTGGAATGTATGAAACAAAACATTTTCAGCGCATAAACAGGGTGCATCATGGAGTATAATATGTATCAGAACAGATGCATAATATGTAGTATGTATCAGATCACAATTGTAATAAGTATCAATCAGAGCATATTGTATCAATAAGAGCATATACAATATCAGAGCAGCAATATCAGAGCACCTTTTTGATTTAATGACAAACATACATCTAACGTTGAGATTTATTTTAAAATCTCCCCCTGAGTTTTGGAATGTATGAAAGAAAACATTTTCAGCGCATAAACAGGGTGCATCATGGAGTATAATATGTATCAGAACAGATCCATAATATGTAGTATGTATCAGATCACAATTGTAATATGTATCAATCAGAGCATATACAATATCAGAGCAGCAATATCAGAGCAACATATACAATATCAAAGCATACTAGCATATCAGATGCAAATAATCAGATGCAAAGCATATAATCTCAAATTAATCTCCCCCTTTTGTCATTAATACAAAAAGACATAGATACAAGAGGAAATTAAACAACAGTATTAAGAACAAGAAAAAAACAGCAACTACACTAAACCTAAACAAGCAAAGACACTAGGGCTGATTCTCATTATCACCAGCAGGAGGAGGAGAGACCGTTGTATTAGCCTCAACAGGTGTCTTCTCCCCATGAGAATCAGAACCGTCTACGTTGTCCGGGTTTGGTTCTGCAGTTGATTGCCTTCCAATCTCTGCAATGTCTTCAAAAGACATTTTAAGCCCTAAGTGCTCCTGAATGGCATAAACATCCTTCTGAACAGATTCCAATGAAGCTTGAAGCTTGAGAAGAGAGGCTTCCACGCGTTCACTATGTTCTGCTTGAAACTTCAAGACCTCCATCATCTTTGCCATGATCTCAGATGAACCTTCAGCTGGTGCAGGTGCTTGGGCACTAGATTGGGCTTGATCAACACTGGGTTGTGCATGATCAGCAGTAGATGGAGTCCTTGTCCATACGTTGTTGATGAGTCGAATTTGCATTTGCTTCACTATTGCTTCACCAAATGTATGAGTGGTTGTGAGAGATTCTTCATTGGCTAGAGACACCTTGAAATGCCTCAGAATCCTCATCACCAGTTGGGGGTAGGGCAGGATGTGCTTTCCTTGTGCTGATTCCCACATGTTCAGCAGCACAATCCACGTCCAGCTCATCCTAAGCTCTTTGTACAGCCCCCACAGCAGGACAACGTCCAGCCGCTGTACAACAGCATGGTTTCCAACTCTAGGTACTAACATCCGTGTTAGCACGTACATGAGCAACCTGTGCTCAACCTTCATTTGTCCTGCTTGAATAGTCCCTTTCTCAACGAAACCTTCGATCATAAGTTCCTGTAAAGCAGCATGTTTATCGATAGAGTTTTCTCAACCTTCGTCCTCAGGAGCATCTTGTGCTCTTCCATCAATGGTATACCCACAGAATGGTAAACCAGTCAGCTTGGAAAACTCTTCAAAAGTCATAGCAATCCTTTTGTTTTTCACTTCAGCTGCAAAACCAGTCTTGGTCAGGATGAAGGTAGAATAGAACGCTCTCACTAGCCTTGGATACACATCCAAAGAACAGGAAAGAAGGTTTTCCAAACCATGAAATCTTAAATGGTTTTGAAATGAAAAACCATTTTTATCAAAATAAGGAAAATCCAATGTTCTTGCATCTTGGATTTTTCTTTTAACAAACGAATCTGGAACAGCCTTGCCTTCAACAGGTTTCTCCTTTGAAGGCTTAACCTTCTTTGGTGGAGATGAAGGCTTTTTCTTCATCTTAGTTATTTCTTTCATAGCATCACTCAGCAGTTTTTCAAATGGAGGAGCCTTCCTCTTTTTAATGATTTTTGGAGTAGTGGCAACAGCTTTGCCCTTATCCTTAGCCAACACCTTGTGTGTAGGAATTGATACTCTCTTGGCCGGAGGTGAAGGAGGTGGAGGAGGTGAGGGTGAAGGAGTTCTTCCACTTGAAGTAGAAGAGAAAGAAGAGGAGTTGTTCTGTGGAATGATTTTAGATGAGGTTCCAGCAGAGGTAACGACTGGTTTTCTACCTGTTTGTTTAACGTGAGCCATTGTAGTATGTAGATTGGAGATTGATTGGATGTAGAGAAAGATTGCAGTTGGATGATAGAGATGATAGCAAGGTTCTTAGTGATATTAATAGCACTAGTATTATCACACATAATAGGCACTGTTCCTAGGTCCACACCAAAATCAGAGAGGTGTTGCTGCATCCAAAGAATTTGAGCACAACAACTACCAGCAGCAACATACTCAGCTTCAGCAGTTGAGAGTGCTACACTGTTTTGTTTCTTGCTATGCAAAGAAACAAGAGAGTTCCCTAAGAATTGTAAGCAATAAGCTTCCCTGATCTAGTTTTTGATTTATGTACCAAACATACAAGTGCACATTAAATAGTTGCTTGATCTAATGTTTTGAATCAAGAAACATTTCAGGCATACATGAAGACACTACAACACTTGGAACAATAGTTTGCAACTCAAGGAATCAACCATAGTTGGAGGATGCACTTGAGGAAGATGCAGTTTGTGTATAGTTGTATTAGGTGTCTAGGTATCAAGTTAAGTAAACAATCACTAGAGTCTCACACAAGACATGCCAATGAGCTTTTGTCATTCATTCATGTGTTATGAAACATAAAACTGTAAACACTCGATTGAACAATCGATTGAATGGGTTATCAATCGAATGGCACATAAACTGTCTTAAACAACTGAGGTCTGTAACAAGATCAGTCGATTGTCCAGTCGATTGCACAATAGATTGACAACTCGATTGATGCTCAAATTCAAGTTACAGAGAGCACTCAGTCTGTGCCCACTTGATTGACCACTCGATTGTTCACTTGATTGGCAACTTGATTGTCAGCAGTATCTGAGTCATTTTGACCACGATACTCGATTGATCAATCGATTGATGCAATATTTCATATCACAGTGAGCACCCAGTTTTGAACAACTCGATTGCTCACTCGATTGAAAGGAAATTATGGCATCAGGTTTGAATCATCTGATCACGACAATCGATTGACCAATCGATTGATGCAACATTTCATATCATAGTGAGCACCCAGTTTTGGCCAACTCGATTGCTCACTCGATTGAAAGGTTTTCATAGCATCAGGTCTGATTCAGTAACTTGATCAATCGATTGACCAATCAAGTGAAGCCTATATAATTCAAGATTCCAGAAACACAGAATATACGACACTCGATGCAGCAATCGGTTGTATCGTTACAAATTCGATTGGGCAATCGATTGTCCTGGTGTTTGCCTTGAATATATATATGGTGCCTCAAATATTTTTCAAAAAAAACCAATAACAACCAATAACAACCAAAACAAGAAAGTACACTTGCATAAAAACTTTTCACATTTTCAGAACCTCTTGCTCTCAATCTTGCATATCTCTGAAAATATTTTGAAAGAAAAGTTTTTCTAACACACAAAAATATTCATTGGCATATCAAATCTTTTGTGTGGTGCTAGAGTGATTGAACACATTTCTTGATACTATTCTTCTTCGTTCGTGACAAAGACAATTCTCTGTAATTGAAGCTGTAACAAATCCAGTTTAGAAACTGGTGGCTATCCTTGTTGGTGTGGTATCATCAAGAGGAAGTCTACTTTGATCTTGTGTGAGTTTGGAGATAAACTACAAGGATCAAAGGGGTGACAAGATAGAAGTGAAGGGAGTTAGATTGATAGGTCGTGTAGAAGACTGGAAAATCTGTAAAAGTACTCAAATTCATTCTATAGTGAAAAAGGTTGGAATCATGATTATGATTACAGGACTGGATGTAGGCGGTTGGATCAACGGCTGAACTAGGATAAATCTTGGTGCAATCTTTCCTATCCCTTCTCTTTAATTTTCAGCATTGTTTAATTGCTTGTTTTGCATGCTCCTTGAACAAATCTTGTATGTGATTTTAAGTTTCCGCTGTGTGTGTAAATTGTATGATAGGTGCATAATTGAATTGGGAATTATGTCTAACTAGTTGGAGTTGATCTTAATTCTCTTGTTATTAATCAAAAAGAAGTCATAGTTTTCCAACAATTGGCATCAAGAGCCTAACTTTTTTAGAGAAAAACTCATAAAAGAAAATGACTTCTTTGGATTTCCTAGGAGAAGGAGCATCTCTAACCAGACCCCCTGCCTTTAATGGTACAGCATACATGTACTGGAAAGAAAGAATGCTTATCTTTCTGGAAGCATGTGGGCTGGACATTTTAGATGCAGTGGAAAATGGTCCTTACATTCCTAAAATTGCAGGTATTGATGGATCATCATGCATTATCAAACCAAGAGCTGACTGGTCTGATGATGACAAAAAGAAAGTTGGTTACAATGCTAAAGCAAAGAATATCATAATATCAGCCTTAAGTGCAGAAGAATTCTTCAGAGTGTCAAATTGCAAGACTGCAAAGAAAATGTGGGACACTTTGCAAGAAACACATGAAGGTACTATAGATGTCAAACGGGCAAGAACAAATACACATATGCACGAGTATGAACTTTTCTGCATGAAGAAAGATGAATCTATAAATGATCTACAAACCAGATTCACCCACATTATCAACAACCTACATGCCTTGGGAAAAATTGTGGATAATAAACAGCAGATAGGAAAAGTCATGAGGTGTTTGTCAAGGGAATGGCAACCCAAAATCGCTGCTATTGTTGAGTCTAAAGATCTTGCCAACATGACTATAGCAACACTGTTTGGAAAGCTTCGTGAACATGAGATGGAACTACATAGATTAAATGAGACAGAGCAATCAAACAGAAAAAGCAAAGGAATTGCACTGAAAGCTCAAACTCAAAAAGCAAAAACTGAACAAGATTCAGAAAGCTCAGAAAGTGAATCAAGTGAAGAACCTGAGATAGGTATGTTGGTCAGAAAATTTAAGAAGTTTCTGAAAAAGAAAAGAGGCCAGTCAAGGAAAGCACAGAATTCTAAAACAAAAGGCTCCAGCAAGGGTGATACCAGTGATAGCAAAGTTATAACTTGCTATGAATGTGGGAAAACAGGCCACATCAAATCTGAGTGTTACAAGCTGCAAAACAGAAACAAGCCTACTAAGACTAAGGGCAAAGATCAGCAACCTTCAAACAGGAAAGCCTACATTGCCTGGAATGACAATGATGAAGATTCATCTGAAGAATCAGAAAATGAAGAAGCTAACTTGTGTCTCATGGCTAATACTGATTCAGAATCTGACAGTGAGGTAAGTACTGCATCTAATCCATCTTATGATGAACTTCATGATGCCTTTAATGAACTGCATTCTGAACATGTTAGTGTACTTAAACAACTGATTAGTACTAAGAAACAGCTAGAAGAAAAATGCATGCAATTTGATGAAGTTAATTTGAAACTTGAGTCTCTTATAGATATAAATGAAAAACTGAAAAGAGAAATTCATGAACTAAAATGTGATGTAGCTAAGTTCAACAGTGGTAAAAACAACTTAGAAAGACTTCTTAGAAATCAGAGAAATCTAGATGTTAAAACTGGACTTGGTTATAAACAAAACATGCATATGAAAAGGCATCAGAAAGTTGTTCAATCTAAACAAATGTATGATAACTTTACTAGACCAAATCAGAAGCCATCCCCTGCTGTTGTATGTCATTTTTGCTGCAAAAAAGGACATAAAGTGTTCAATTGCAAACTGAAAAAATGTGCCAACAGAGGATGGAAACAAATCTGGAAAGTTAAGGAATCATCATTTGAAACTAACCCCCCAGGACCAAATTTGAATTGGGTACCTAAATCCAAAACCTGATTATTTTATGCAGATATGCTTGGCATCCAGAAATCAGTCTTGGTATCTGGACAGTGGATGCTCCAGGCATATGACTGGAGACAAGTCCAAATTCTTGTCTCTGAACTTAAAAAGTGGTGGCTTTGTCAAATACGGAGACAACAACAAAGGAAAGATCCTTGGCATTGGAGATATAAGAAATAACTCAACTGCTATTATCAAGGATGTTTTATTTGTTGAAGGCCTAAAACACAACTTACTAAGCATTAGTCAGCTGTGTGACAAAGGGTTTAAGGTAAACTTTACTTCCATATCCTGCACGCTTGAGCATAAGGAAGTTGAAGGTATGAAACTGACAGGTAAAAGAATTAATAATATTTACATGATAGATTTTGATTCGTTACCTGCAAATGATTTCTGTTGCTTGTTGTCTAGTGCTGATGAGAGCTGGCTGTGGCACAAACGAGTGGCTCATATTCATATGGACCACTTGAACAGGCTTGTCAGCAAGCAGCTAGTCTTAGGTCTCCCAAATAGAAGTTTTCTAAGGACAGACTATGTGACTCCTGCGAGATGAGTAAGCTAGTCAAATCCTCTTTCCCCCCTATAGACTTGGTTCAAACCAAGAAGGTTTTAGAGTTGGTGCATATGGACCTCTTTGGTCCATCTCAGGTTAGAAGTTTTGGAGGAAACCTATATGGCTATGTTTTGGTAGATTATTACACAAGGTTCACATGGACATATTTTCTAACTCACAAGAGTGAGGCATTCTCAACTTTCAAAAAATTTGCTGCTTTCACTCAAAATGAGAATAATGCGAAAATCATATCCATAAAAAGTGATCATGGAGGTGAATTCCAAAATGATGCTTTTCAAACCTTCTGTGAAAATCATGGTATCAAACATATCTTCTCAGCCCCTAGAACTCCACAGCAGAATGGAGTAGTAGAAAGGAAGAATAGATCCTTAGAAGAGCTTGCTAGGACAATGCTCAAAGATTCTAATCTTCCCAAGTACTTTTGGGCTGATGCCATTAACACTGCTGCTCATGTAGTGAATAGGGTTCTCATTAGACCTTTTCTTAGAAAGACTCCCTATGAGTTATACAAAGGGAGAAAGCCTAACATCTCCTACTTTAGGATTTTTGGGTGTAAGTGCTTTGTGTTAAACAATGGCAAGGGACCTTTAGGTAAATTTGATCCTAAGGCAGATGAGGGTATCTTTCTAGGGTATTCCCAAGTTAGTAAGGCCTATAGAATCTACAATAAAAGGACCAAAACTATAGAGGAGTCTGTACATGTCAAATTTGATGAAAACTTGAACAGCACTCTTTCTATAGTTGATAAGTCTTTAGTTGATGTTGTGGATTCTGAATCCATAGAAACCAGTGAGCCTGAACCCCCAACCAACCTTGACTGTGTGGAACCTATTAGGGAAGTTGACCTACCCAAAGAGTGGAAGTTTGCCAAAAACCATCCCATAGATAACATTATTGGAGAAATTTCAAAAGGTGTTTCAACCAGAAAATCCCTTAGAGAGTTTTGCAACCTTACAGCTTTTGTTTCACAAGTAGAACCCAAAAACATTAAGGAAGCTCTTATGGACCCTGACTGGATAGTAGCCATGCAAGAAGAGCTAAATCAGTTTGAGAGAAACCAAGTGTGGACTCTTGTTCCTAGACCAGAGGGTAAACATGTCATAGGAACTAGGTGGGTTTTCAGAAACAAAATGGATTTGAATGGTGTGATTACCAGGAACAAGGCTAGGTTAGTGGCCAAAGGTTACAACCAAGAAGAGGGTATAGACTATGATGAGACTTATGCCCCAGTAGCCAGACTAGAAGATATCAGGATTTTATTGGCATATGCTTGTGTAATGGATTTCAAATTATTTCAAATGGATGTTAAAACTGCTTTTTTAAATGGAGACATTAAGGAGGAAGTCTTTGTAAGTCAAACTCCTGGTTTTGAAGATCCTAAGCTTCCAAATCATGTGTTTAAACTTACAAAAGCCCTCTATGGCTTCAAACAAGCTCCAAGAGCTTGGTATGATAAGCTGAGCAATTTCCTTTTACAAGAAAATTTTTCAAGGGGAAACGTAGATAAAACACTTTTTATCAAAAGACAAGGAAAAGACATTTTGTTGGTACAAATTTATGTTGATGACATAATATTTGGATCAACAAATGATAAGCTTTGTAAAGATTTTGAAAATACTATGAAAGGCAGATTTGAAATGTCCATGATGGGAGAATTGACTTACTTCCTGGGATTTCAAATCAAACAAAGCAAAAATGGAATTTTCCTTAGTCAATCAAAATATTGTTGTGATCTTTTAAAGAAATTTAATTTTGAAAAATTTAAATCCATTGACACGCCTATGAGTCAATCCTGCTACTTAGATAAGGATGAATCGGGTAAAGCTGTAGATGTGACTGTGTTTAGAAGCCTAATAGGATCTCTTCTCTACCTAACCGCTAGCAGACCGGACATCATGTTTAGTGTGTGTATGTGTGCTAGATACCATGCCAATCCTAAGGAATCTCACCTCAGTGCTGTCAAGAGAATCTTCAGATATCTCTTAGGAACCAAAGATCTTGGTTTATGGTATCCTAAGGGATCCACTTGCACTCTAGTTGGTTATTCTGATTCTGACTTTGCTGAATGCAAATTAGACAGAAAAAGTACCTCAGGTACTTGCCAACTTCTAGGTAACTCTCTTGTTTCTTGGCATAGCAAGAAACAAAACAGTGTAGCACTCTCAACTGCTGAAGCTGAGTATGTTGCTGCTGGTAGTTGTTGCGCTCAAATACTTTGGATGCAGCAACACCTCTCTAATTTTGGGGTGGACCTAGGGACTGTGCCTATTTTGTGTGATAATACTAGTGCTATTAACATTACTAGGAATCCTGTCATGCATTCTAGGACCAAGCACATTGAAATAAGGCATCACTTCATTCGAGATCAATATCAACAGGGCAAGATTAAGTTGGAATATGTCAATACAACTGAGCAGTTGGCTGACATTTTCACCAAGGACTTGCCTAAGGACAGTTTCTTCTTTATAAGAATGAAACTGGGCATCATTGATCCCAATGAAATCTGATCCTTATACCCAATTCGACTGCACAATCGAGTGTCCTGTGGCCAAATTGGCATTAATTCACTCAATAGTCGATTGTGAAATCGACTGATTGATGAAAATTGTCTCATTTTGTCAATCTGGAAATTCGATATTCGATTGCAACATCGAATGGATGGGTCTCAGTTTTATTTGGTTTATGTCTGTTTTATTTTATGTTTGTTTCAATCGAATGGGCATTCGATTGCTAGTATCTCAGAAGCCTGTCTGTTGAAGTTTTCATCACGTCAGTCGGATGGCAAATCGAGTGTTCATGTATCTGGAACAAGTTTTTCTGAATGTTTTGTTTCGATATTCGATTGGGTAATCGAGTGATGCACTGGAATTTGGTTAAAACTCGATTGGACACGCGACTGTTTGGAATAAGTGAACCACAAGTTAGAGGACATTTGGAAATCAAAACCCAAGCATCGATTGGGTAATCGATTGACAGGTATCCGTTGAGAAAATTATAGCCGTTGGATGAGTGTAACGGTCATATTTTTAACCCAGAATTGTAGACAGCCGATTGGGCAATCGAATTTCAACAGTACTATATAAATCTGGACTTCACAACTCGATTTCTCAATCCAATACTGCATTCTGCTATCATCTTCTTCATCAAACTGTGATCTGTTCTTCATCCTATCAACCTCAAATTCACATTACTCAATGGCTAGAGTTAAACAAACTGGTAGGAAACCAGCTGTTACCTCTGCTGGCCCTTCTTCCAGAACTGTTCAACCATCCAGCTCATCTTCTTTTTCTTCTACCTCTAGTGGAAGAACCCCCTCACCTTCACCTCCTCCACCTCCTTCACCTCCAGCAAAAAGGGTTTCAATCCCTACTCATAAGGTACAGGCGAAGGACAAAGGCAAAGGTATTGCCACTACTCCTGAAGTAAGCAAAAAGAGGAAAGTTCCTCCGTCTGAAAAATTGCTGGGAGACGCAATGAAAGAGCTAAAGAAGAAGAAGAAGCCTTCATCTCCACCTAAAAAGGCTAAGCCTTCACAAGAGAAGGCTACTGAAGGCAAGACTGTCCCAGAATCGTTTGCCAAAAGAAAAATCCAAGATGCTAGAACTTTGGATTTTCCTTATTTTGATCAAAATGGTTTTTCCTTTCAAAACCATTTAAGGTTCCATGGTTTGGAAAACCTCCTTACCTGTTCTTTGGATGTCTATCCAAAACTGGTAAGAGCCTTCTATTCTACTTTCATCCTCACCAAGACTGGTTTCGCAGCTGAAGTGAAAGGCAAAAGATTGGCAATGACCTTTGAAGATTTTTCAAAGCTAATTGGTTTGCCGTTTTGTGGATACACTATTGATGGACGAGCACAGGACGCTCCTGAAGATGAAGGTTGGGAAAACTCCATCAACAAACATGCTGCCTTACAAGAGTTGCTGATGGAAGGATTTGTTGAAAAAGGAACCATTCAAGCTGGTCAAATGAAGGTTGAGCACAGGCTGCTCGTGTACGTGCTAACACGAATGTTAGTACCTAGAGCCGGAAATCATGCAGTTGTACAACGGCTAGACGTTGTCTTGCTATGGGGACTGTACAAGGAACTGAAAATGAGTTGGGCATGGATTGTGCTGCTGAACATGCATGAATCAGCACAAGGGAAACACATCCTGCCCTACCCCCAATTGGTTATGAGGATTCTGAGGCATTTCAAGGTGTCTCTAGCCAATGAAGAATCACTCACAACCACTCATACATTTGGTGAAGCTATTGTCAACCAAATGCAGATAAGAAGGATCAACAATGTTTGGACAAGGACTCCAACAACTGCTGATCATGCATAACCGAGTGCTGATCAAGCCCAGTCAAGTGCCCAAGCACATACATCAGCTGAAGGATCTTCTGAGATCATGGCAAAGCTGATGGAGATTTTGAAACATCAGACTGAACACAGTGAGAGGGTGGAATCTTCTCTTCTAAAGCTTCAAACAGCCTTGGAATCAGTTCAGAAGGATGTTTCAGACATCCAGGAGCACTTGGGTCTCAAGATGTCTTTTGAAGACATTGTAGAGATTGGGAGGCAATCAACTGCTGAACCAAACCAGAACATTGAAATTGGTTCTGATTCTCATGGGGAGAAGACACCTGCTGAGGGTAATACAGCGGTCTCTCCTCCTCCTGCTAGTGATAATGAGGATCAAGCCTAAGGTTTTAGTGGTCTAGGTTTATTTTGATGCTGTTTGATTGTTTCTGGTTGCTTGTTTGTTCTTACACTTGTTGCCTATTAATTTCCTCTTGTATTTTTGTCGTATGTCTTTTTGTATTAATGACAAAAAGGGGGAGATTATTTTGATTAATATCTGAGATTATGTTGTATTTGATTCTCTGTGCTGGTTTGTATCTGATGATGTATATGCTGGATTAACATTCTGATGTGATACTGATGTGATAACTCTAATAATCTGATATTGATTTTGTGCAAAATGCTGATATTGTACTGCTGCATTGTTGCTGATATTACATTACACATGTCCTGATTAATGCATATTCATGATCTGATACATACTGAGCTCTGGTGCTTTATATTCATCTGAATCAAATACATGTTACACAAATTTGTTTCACTCCCTGGTCATACACTAAAATGTTTGCATCATGCATTCCAAAACTCAGGGGGAGATTTTTTTTTTATAATCTCAATATTAATTGTATGTTTGTCATTAAATCAAAAAGGGGGAGATTGTAAGCAATAAGCTTCCCTGATCTAGTTTTTGATTTATGTACCAAACATACAAGTGCACATTAAATAGTTGCTTGATCTAATGTTTTGAATCAAGAAACATTTCAGGCATACATGAAGACACTACAACACTTGAAACAATAGTTTGCAACTCAAGGAATCAACCATAGTTGGAGGATGCACTTGAGGAAGATGCAGTTTGTGTATAGTTGTATTAGGTGTCTAGGTATCAAGTTAAGTAAACAATCACTAGAGTCTCACACAAGACATGCCAATGAGCTTTTGTCATTCATTCATGTGTTATGAAACTTAAAACTGTAAACACTCGATTGAACAATCGATTGAATGGGTTATCAATCGAATGGCACATAAACTGTCTTAAACAACTGAGGTCTGTAACAAGATCAGTCGATTGTCCAGTCGATTGCACAATAGACTGACAACTCGATTGATGCTCAAATTCAAGTTACAAAGAGCACTCAGTCTGTGCCCACTCGATTGACCACTCGATTGTTCACTCGATTGGCAACTTGATTGTCTGCAGTATCTGAGTCATTTTGACCACGATACTCGATTGATCAATCGATTGATGCAATATTTCATATCACAGTGAGCACCCAGTTTTGAACAACTCGATTGCTCACTCGATTGAAAGGAAATTATGGCATCAGGTCTGAATCATCTGATCACGACAATCGATTGACCAATCGATTGATGCAACATTTCATATCACAGTGAGCACCCAGTTTTGGCCAACTCGATTGCTCACTCGATTGAAAGGTTTTCATAGCATCAGGTCTGATTCAGTAACTTGATCAATCGATTGACCAATCAAGTGAAGCCTATATAATTCAAGATTCCAGAAACACAGAATATACGACACTCGATGCAGCAATCGATTGTATCCTTACAAATTCGATTGGGCAATCGATTGTCCTGGTGTTTTCCTTGAATATATATATGGTGCCTCAAATATTTTTCAAAAAAAAACCAATAACTACCAATAACAACCAAAACAAGAAAGTACACTTGCATAAAAACTTTTCACATTTTCAGAACCTCTTGCTCTCAATCTTGCATATCTCTAAAAACATTTTGAAAGAAAAGTTTTTCTAATACACAAAAATATTCATTGGCATATCAAATCTTTTGTGTGGTGCTAGAGTGATTGAACACATTTCTTGATACTATTCTTCTTTGTTCGTGACAAAGACAATTCTCTGTAATTGAAGCTGTAACAAATCCAGTTTAGAAACTGGTGGCTATCCCTGTTGGTGTGGTATCATCAAGAGGAAGTCTACTTTGATCTTGTGTGAGTTTGGAGATAAACTACAAGGATCAAAGGGGTGACAAGATAGAAGTGAAGGGATTTAGATTGATAGGTCGTGTAGAAGACTGGAAAATCTGTAAAAGTACTCAAATTCATTCTATAGTGAAAAAGGCTGGAATCATGATTATGATTACAGGACTGGATGTAGGCGGTTGGATCAACGGCTGAACCAGGATAAATCTTGGTGCAATCTTTCCTATCCCTTCTCTTTAATTTTCAGCATTGTTTAATTGCTTGTTTTGCATGCTCCTTGAATAAATCTTGTATGTGATTTTAAGTTTCTGCTGTGTGTGTAAATTGTATGATTGGTGCATAATTGAATTGGGAATTATGTCTAACTAGTTGGAGTTGATCTTAATTCTCTTGTTATGAATCAAAAAGAAGTCATAGTTTTCCAAAATTGGCAAGTACCAGAAGTACTTTTTCTGTCCAATTTGCATCCAGCAAAGTCAGAGTCAGAATAACCAACTAGAGTGCAAGTAGATCCCTTAGGATACCATAAACATAGATCTTTGGTTCCTATGAGATATTTGAAGATTCTCTTAACAGCACTGAGGTGGGATTCCTTAGGATTGGCCTGGTATCTAGCACACATACACACACTAAACATGATATCTGGTCTACTAGTTGTTAGGTAAAGTAAGGACCCTATCAGGCTTCTAAACACAGTCACATCTACAGCTTTACACTGTTCATCCTTATCTAGGTCGCAGGATTGACTCATAGGCGTGTCAATGGATTTAAATTTTTCAAAATCAAATTTCTTTAAAAGATCACTGCAATATTTGGATTGACTAAGGAAAATGCCATTTTTGCTTTGTTTGATTTGAAATCCCAGGAAGTAAGTCAATTCTCCCATCATGGACATTTCAAATCTGCCTTTCATTGTATTTTCAAAATCTTTACAAAGCTTATCATTTGTTGATCCAAATATTATGTCATCAACATAAATTTGGACCAATAAAATGTATTTTCCTTGTCTTTTAATAAAAAGTGTTTTATCTACATTTCCCCTTGAAAAATTTTCTTGTAAAAGGAAATTGCTCAGCTTATCATACCAAGCTCTTGGAGCTTGTTTGAAGCCATAGAGGGCTTTTGTAAGTTTAAACACATGATTTGGAAGCTTAGGATCTTCAAAACCAGGAGTTTGACTTACAAAGACTTCTTCCTGAATGTCTCCATTCAAAAAAGCACTTTTAACATCCATTTGAAATAATTTGAAATCCATTATTCAAGCATAGGCCAACAGTATCCTGAGAGCTTCTAGTCTGGCTACTGGGGCATAGGTCTCATCATAGTCTATTCCCTCTTCCTGGTTGTAACCCTTGGCCACTAACCTAGCTTTATTCCTAGTAATGACACCATTCTCATCCATTTTGTTTCTGAAAACCCACCTAGTTCCTATGACATGTTTATTCTCTAGTCTTGGAACAAGAGTCCACACTTGGTTTCTCTCAAACTGATTAAGTTCTTCTTGCATGGCTACTATCCAGTCATGGTCCATAAGAGCTTCCTTAATATTTTTGGGTTCTACCTGAGAAACAAAAGCTGTAAGGTTGCAAAACTCTCTAAGGGATTTTCTGGTTGAAACTCCTTTTGAAATCTCTCCAATAATGTTGTCTATGGGATGGTTCTTGGCAAACTTCCATTCTTTGGGTAAATCATCTTCCCTAATAGGTTCTACAAAGTCAAGGTTGGTTGGAGGTTCAGGCTCACTGGTTTCTACAAGTTCAGAATCCACAATATCATCCAATGATTTATCAACTATAGAAAGAGTGTTGTTCAAGTTTTCATCAAATTTGACTAGTACAGACTCCTCTACAGTTTTGGTTCTTTTATTGTAGTTTCTATAGGCCTTACTAACCTGGGAATAGCCTAGAAAGATACCCTCATCTGCCTTAGGATCAAATTTACCTAGATGTCCTTTGCCATTGTTTAACACAAAGCACTTACACCCAAAAATCCTAAAGTAGGAGATGTTAGGCTTTCTCCCTTTGTATAACTCATAGGGAGTCTTTCTAAGTATAGGTCTAATAAGAACCCTATTCACTACATGAGCAGCAGTGTTAATGGCATCAGCCCAAAAGTACTTAGGAAGGTTAGAATCCTTAAGCATGGTCCTAGCAAGCTCTTCTCAAGATCTATTCTTTCTCTCTACTACTCCATTTTGCTGTGGAGTTCTAGGGGCTGAAAATATGTCTTTGATACCATGATGTTCACAGTAGGTTTGAAAAGCATCATTTTGGAATTCACTTCCATGATCACTTTTTATGGATATGATTTTCTGGTTATTCTCATTTTGAACCAAGGCAGCAAATTTCTTAAAAGTTGAGAATGCCTCACTTTTATGAGTCAGAAAATATGTCCATGTGAACCTAGTGTAATCATCTACCAAAACATAGCCATATAGGTTTCCACCAAAACTCCTAACCTGAGATGGACCAAACAGGTCCATGTGCACCAATTCTAAAATCTTCTTGGTTTGAACCAAGTTTATAGGGGGGAAAAAGGATTTAGCCAGCTTACTCCTCTCACAGGAGTCACACAGCCTATCCTTAGAAAATTTCCTATTTGAGAGACCTAAGACTAGCTGCTTACTAACAAGTTTGTTCAAGTGGTCCATATGAATATGAGCCACTCGCTTGTGCCACAGCCAGCTCTCATCAGCACTAGACAACAAGCAACAAATATCATTTGCAGGTAAAGAATCAAAATCTATCATGTAAATATTATTAACTCTTTTACCTGTCAGTTTCATACCTTCAACTTCCTTAAGCTCAAGTGTGCAGGATATAGAAGTAAAGTGTACCTTAAACCCTTTGTCACACAGCTGACTAATGCTTACTAAGTTGTGTTTCAGACCTTCAACAAATAAAACGTCCTTGATAACAGCAGTTGAGTTGTTTCCTATATCTCCAATTCCTAGGATCTTCCCTTTGTTGTTATCTCCGTATTTGACAAAACCACCACTATTTAAGTTCAGAGACAAGAACTTGGACTTGTCTCCAGTCATATGCTTGGAGCATCCACTGTCTAGATACCATGATTGATTCTTGGATGCCAAGTATATCTGCATAAAAAGATTCAGGTTTTGGATTTAGGTACCCAATTCAAATTGGGTCCTGGGGGGTTAGTTTCAAATGATGGTTCCTTAACTTTCCAAATTTGTCTCCATCCTCTGTTGGCACGTTTTTTCAGTTTGCAATTAAACACCTTATGTCCCTTTTTGCAACAAAAGTGACATACAATAGCAGGGGATGGCTTCTGATTTGGTCTAGTAAAGTTATCATACATTTGTTTAGATTTAACAAATTCCTGATGCCTTTTCACATGCATGTTTTGTTTATAGCCAAGTCCAGTTTTAACATCTAGATTTCTCTGATTACAAAGAAGTCTATCTAAGTTGTTTTTACCACTGTTGAACTTAGCTACATCACATTTCAGTTCATGAGTTTCCTTTTTCAATTTTTCATTTATGTCTTTAAGAGACTCATGCTTCAAATTAACCTCATTAAACAACATGCATTTTTCTTCTAGCTATTTCTTAGTACTAATCAGTTGTTTGCGTACACTAACATATTCAGCATGCAATTCATTAAAGGCATCATGAAGTTCATCATAAGATGGATTAGATGTAGTACATACCTCACTGTCAGATTCTGAATCAGTGTTAGCCATAAGACACAAGTTAGCTTCTTCATTTTCTAATTCTTCAGATGAATCTTCATCATTGTCGTTCCAGGCAACGTAAGCTTTCCTGTTTGAAGGTTGTTGATCCTTGCCCTTAGTCTTCGTAGACTTGTTTCTGTTTTGCAGCTTGTAACACTCAGATCTGATGTGGCCTGTTTTCCCACATTCATAGCAAGTTATGACTTTGATATCACTGGTATCACCCTTGCTGGAGCCTTTTGTCTTGGAATTCTGTGGTTTTCTTGATTGGCCTCCTTTATTTTTCAGAAACTTCTTAAATTTTCTGACCAACATACCTATCTCAGGTTCTTCACTTGATTCACTTTTTGAGCTTTCTGAATCTGGTTCAGATTTTGCATTGTGAGTTTGAGTCTTCAATGCAAGTCCTTTGCTTTTTCTGTTTAATTGCTCTGTCTCATTTAATCTGTGTAATTCCATCTCATGTTCACGAAGCTTTCCAAACAGTGTTGCTATAGTCATATTGGCAAGATCTTTGGACTCAGCAATAGCAGTTATCTTGGGCTGCCATTCCCTTGACAAACACCTCATAACTTTTCCTATCTATTGTTCATTATCCACAACTTTTCCCAGGGCATGTAGATTGTTGATAATGTGAGTGAATCTTGTTTGTAGATCATTTATAGATTCGTCTTTCTTCATGCATAAAAGTTCATACTCGTGCATAAGTGTATTTGTTCTTTCTTCATGCATAAAAGTTCATACTCGTGCATAAAAGTTAATCTAACGACCTACATCCAGTCCCGAATTCACAATGTGATTTCAGCCTTTTGCTATAGAATGAATTCGAGTACTTTTACAGATTTTCCAGTCTTCTACACGACCTATCAATCTAACTCCCTTCACTCCTATCTTGTCACCACTTGATCCTTGGAGTTTATCCCCAAACTCACAGAAGATCAAAGTAAAACTTCCTCTTGATGATATCACACCAACAAGGATAGCCACCAGTTTCCAAACTGAATTTTCTACAACATCAATTACAAAGAATTGTCTTTTACATGAACAAAGAAAAGAAGTATCAAGAATTGTATTCAATCACTCTGGCATCACACAAAGAATTGATTTGCCAATGAATATTTTTGTGTGTTGAGTAACTTTTCTTTCAAAGTGTTTTTCAGAGGTATGCAAAAATTGAGAGCAAAAGATTCTGAAAATTATGAAAAGTTTTGTGCAAGATTTATATTTAAAATGATTGAAACATCTTATATATATTCAAGGAAAACACCAGGACAGTCGATTCATTCAATTTCTAAATCAGACCTGATGATATGATTTTCTTTAAATCGAGTGAGCAATCGAGTTGGCCAAAACTGGGTGCTCACTGTAACTTGAGAAATAGCATCACTTGATTTATCAATCGAGTGTCGTGATCAAAGTAACTCAGACCTGATGCTATAATTTCCTTTCAATCGAGTGAGCAATCGAGTTGGCCAAAACTGGGTGCTCACTGTAACTTGAGAAATAGCATCAATCGATATGTCAATCGAGTATCGTGATCAAAGTGACTCAAATACTGCAAACAATCAAGTTGACAATCGATTGGACAATCGAGTGGTCAATCGAGTTGGCATAAACTGAGTGCTCTCTGTAACTCACACTTCAGCGTCAATCGAATTGTCAATCCATTGTGCAATCGAGTTGACAATCGAGTGAGCCTGTTACAGACCTCAACTATTTTTAGCAGTCTATGTGCCATTCGATTGATGAACCATTCAATCGTTTGTCTATTCGATCGTTTCAGAGTTGAGTTTCATAAAACTTGAAGGAATGATAAAAGTTCATTGGCAAGGACTTAAGTGTGAGACCCTAGTGATTAGTCTACTCAACTTGATAATTTGACACCTAATACCACTATACAATTTTGCATCTTCCTCAAGTGCATCTTCCAACTTTGGTTGATTCCTTGAGTTGCAATCTATTGTTCCATGTGTGTGGTGTCTTCATGTTTGCCTGAAATGTTTCTCAATTCAAAACATTAGATAAAGCAAGTATTTCATGTGTACTGTATGTTTGGGACTTAAATCAAAAACTTGATCAGGGAAGCTCATGGCTTACAGTCATCTCAAACACAAATTGAAATCACCATTATTTGATTAACTATGGAGTTTAATTCAATATTCTCACCACGATTTAGCAAATCACTATCATTAATCATACATCATCAACATCACATAAACTCCTCACAAATTTATAGCATAACTATCTTCAATCAAACATCATCACATAAACTTATCACAATTTATAACATCGCAATTATTAATCATACATCATAATCATCACATAAAATCATCACAACACATCAATCTTTTGTCATCACACCACATAAATTCATCTAATCACACACACACACACACACACACATATATATATATATATATATATATATATAAAATTAATTCGACACCCAATATCACAATAATATCAATTTCGCACATTCAAAGAAATCAAATCAATCAACACCCTACAAATATTTCTATTCTATATTTTAATCTCACAATTTCCATATTTGTAAATTAATTAATTTATACCTCAAAGGGCTACTGCCATAGGTAGCGAGCCCCGGATGAATGGTTGGGAAATACGATTTTCCCGTTCATCTCACAATATATTATACTCATGAACTCAAACGCTCTATCACCCCTTACCTTATTTCGACGCTTTCACCTATGAATATGATCAGATGCCCAAATAGTCTTTTCTCTTTGACTCTTTGTCCTTCAACTGATTTAACTCGACTGTTTATGGGTAAACATCAAAAATAAATTAGGAGGGGAAATTCTAAAAACTAAATTTGAAAATCGGCCAAAGAAAATTACCATAAATCAGAAAAACAGTCAGTGGATAATATAGCCTCTTTTCACACGGTCGTTTTGGCGTTGGTTTCACTCAAATCGGACTTACGGTGAAGGAGAACGGTGCAAAATAACGAATTCTACAAACGAAGAAGTCGGGTATTTTAGATAGAAATTGGGGTTGTTAAAAATCTAGAAAATTATGTTTAATAGACGAGTTAAATGAATGAAATAACATACTCAAATTTGGGCGAAATTGGAGAAAGTTTTCTGGAACATCACCAGTGTCAAACAATAGGGTTATTGTTGTGTTTTCTCTTTGGTTTTGTGGCTGCCCTTCCAACTCCCTTCCCTTCTTTTGTTTGTTTTATTTTATTAACAATTAGGATTCATAGAGTCAAACCCATTGGTCTCTTTATTTATATTTTACTATTATTATTTTTATTTTGTTAAAATAAAACTAATAATTATTTAATCTCCTTTTTAATATTCCTTCAACACCATCTAGTTTTCCAAACTTTACTAATATTTTATTAATTAAAGAAATTAAAATAATCAATATATAAAGAAAACATGTTACTAATGAGTGAAACTTTCACATTCAAAATAATCCCTACAATTATAGTTATTTCTCAGAATATTCATATTATAATAATACCGTCATATTAGAAAATAGTTAAAAGTATAAAATAAATAAATATAATAGTAATATTTTATGTTAATTACTAAATCATAATATATATATATATATATATATAATATCACAATTTCAAAATGAATATATAATAACAAAGAAAATCAAACACAATATTAATACGATCTAAATATAATTATTTAGAGAATAAATAATTAAAATAAGATATATTTGGAAATAATTAAAATAAGAGATACTTAAAAATGATTAAAATATAAATATGTACACACTTAACATTAGTCAAACATATAAGAAAATATCATATTAATTACCAACTCACATATACACTTAAAATCATATAAAATCTTGTTCTTTAAAATATTACACTAAAATACTTTTATTTTTATAAAAATATATAAAATAATAAAGTAAAATATTTTACTAATTAAATATAATATCTATCAAACCAGCACATCATAGAAAACATCCCTATAACGAAAATTACTCACAAAATTTATCAATATATATTCTAAAATAATTTTAACATCAAATTAATTATTTAAAATCTTATTTAATTAATAAAATAGTTTATTATCAAATTTAGGGTGTTACAATTCTCCCCCTGTTAAAGAATTTCGTCCTCGATATTTGCGTTGAGTGAACTAATATCTAACTCACCACCCTCAAGATTCAAACTTAGTCTATAAGTATATTTAAGACATTCAATCTCCAATCAAGCAAAACATGTAGAAAATCAACTAACATAGCATGATAGACTAACATGACAAAATAAATCAATTAAACACACAACATTTATCATTCAATTATGAAATAAAATGTCTATCACATTTATCATTCAATTATGAAATAAAGTACCATAGAGTTACTCCCTGTAATTTACATAAAAAACATAAGATATAGATTTGGTCATTAATAATGTAGTTCATTTAGTTTGGTTAAATGAAACACATCCCAAGTATGTTGTCAATTTCAACTAGTTCTTTCAAACCAAATATTACTAGTTTTACTCCTTAAAACAAAATCTAAATCCTACCACCAAACATTCAACAAATTTAATTTAGGTCTGACAAATAGAGCAATTTTTAAGATATTAAACACATCTAACATCTTAATAATATTATAATAATTTATAATCAGTTACTCTATAAAAACATATTCTGTATATAATCAACGTTAAAAAAACTAATGATAGAGATACTATTTCTTAATAACATATATTTAATAATTAAATTTATTCAATTGATATAAGCAATGAATATGTTTTTTTAACTATTTATAAATAAAATTAAAAGGTACTTCAAACAAAATAATGAGTTATCGTTGTCTCTTTTATTGACAATAAGTCATCGGGGTAGCTAGTCCCTCCTACTCATATAGTCAACTACTTAAGGAACTATAACTGCAATCATTCAAATTCAAATATGGGTAATTAAAAGTATCTTTAACGTGGTTCAGAAGTGTGAAGGCTGTGCCACAACTCCTACTCCTTACTTCAAGTTAAAAATTCAATTAATTACACCTTCACAACAATTTATTTGTAATTTACTACTAATTACTCCAACAAAAGAAAAGTCACTAACATCAATATATAACCAATAATTCAATTGAAGGAATATAAAACTATTTAACATTTAGATGCTCTCGACTACTCTAATTCTATACACCAATTCCCAACAATTAGAACACTTGAAACACAAACAATTTAATATTTACATAATCATAAACACATTCAAATAATTAATCCCAAAATTAGCATCAAGATTTTACGTTCATCTCATAACTTAAAGGATGATTCTAAAAATGAAACATATTCTCATAGAGTCTAATTGCTTCAAATTGATCACGATTAAATTTTCTTTTGAATTAACCATCACTTAAAAGTTACAACAAATGGAAGCATATGTGGATTTTCCAAGTAGAAGATAAGATAAATAATTATTTACTAGAAGATACAACACATTACCAAACCACTTTCAAAGTTAAAATTCATTCTAAAAATTGATTTCTTGACTTAAATTATTATTTAAA
>JBBPBT010001310.1:2273418-2327391 GCA_037974875.1 Cicer bijugum | reverse complement strand
AAATCGCGTTTCTAAATACAATACAAATAAAATTAATCACAGATATTTTTAAAATCTATTAGATTTCTAAAAATTCATTCGTACATTAATCATCAAAAACACATTTCTAAATAGTTAATCACTGTAAAAATTATTATTTTCAACTCATATTTTGAAATAAAATTTAAACTATATATATAGATAAATAGAAAATTTTACAATTAATTAACACTTCTAAAATAGTTTCAATTTATTTTCTTATTTTATCAAACAAAAAAAAATTGTATATTTATATACATTAAAGTAGTGCACGTGACGCAAAATATATGATAATGATTATGAATTACACTAATTCATAATTCTACAAAATAATGGTCTCCTCTCACACTAACTATTCAACATACGTATAGATACATCCATTAGTTTCTATCAAGCCACAAAATTGGTCTAAAATATAGCACATCATCAATTTTAATTATTTTGGAGTTTTGTTCTAATTTTAAAATATGAGTTTCAAATAAAATAAAAATTGCAATTTTATAATTAATAAAAAATTGATAAAATAAATTTTAGTTTCTATACGCTTACCAATTTACATGATACACTCTACACATATCAATCTACATGATGCACTCTACACATACAAATCTAATGCATACCATTTTGTTATGTTAATTCATATAACAAAAAAAATCTACTTGTAAAATACATCAATTATAGAATCCAAAATCTAGATAATTTTTCAAAAAGAATTTCACTATTGAGAATATTTTTAAATATTTTGTTCTCTTTTTTTTTCTTCTCTTTCTCAATTAATAGACATTTTATCATTAGTACTATGGGAAATCACTAAAGAGTTCTTAAACTCTAAAACTCTAACATCAAGTCAAACTCTAATGAGTTCATAATATCATAATCAGAAAATCAATCATTTCAAATAAATACCCAACACCCTCATGATTCAATATTCACACCAGTCCCCTAAACCAACATAACAACAACTCTTTTCAATTTTCTTAAAAACAAGATAGAGTAAAACATCTGGTAAATTTTAAGTTGTTTTAAACATTAAATAAAATCAGTAGCATTGTTATTTTATAAATAAATAAAATTTCAACTCAATTTAATTTCTTTAAAATAATCAAGAGTAATTTAAACAAAAGTTATTTTCATCATACAGAATAAGTAAACTTTAACTCCTTCAAAATGTCATTTTTAAAAAAAATTATAAGTTCAACCAACCTCTAATATTCAAGAATTAAGATTGCTAAAAATATGAATTTCATACTATCTAAATCATGATGAACATTTTAAATTGTTTTCAAAACCACTATCAAAACTCTGCTCATCTAGATACAACCATCAACACTTTCAAGTGATTAAAGTTAACATTCACGATTTAAAATAGACTTTTTTTTTAACACAAGCCAACATAAAATAAAAATAAGAAATTTTTAGTCAAAATTAATACTTTAAATTAAGAGACATATTTCCTATCTAACTCAAAGTTTAGAAGGAAACATCTTTTTTTTCCTCTAAATTGAGTTTCAACAAAATAATAATAATTTGTACCTAGTAAAAGTCAATCCTATAGGTTTTAAACATATAATCCATACAGAAATCAATCTTTCAATCAATTAGTTATTAAATCAAACACTTTAAACAAATACATATCAAAACTAAATATTTTAAATTGATTAGGGTGAAAGTCGAACTTTAAAACAACTAACTAGTGAGGTATGACATTTGATAACTAAGATCACATGAATAAGATTAATAACTTGAAACATACAGCTGGTCAATCAAAATTATTACTTCCAACTATTCATATAAAACAAGAGTGCAAAAATCATAATTCGGTAGACAAGCAATAAGCAACAAGTAAGTAAAATAATCTTGTCAACAATTAAAATTAACTCAAATCTTAACAAGTAATTTCATGGTTTATTTACTCACTTAGGTAGAAATTTAGGATCCATAACACAATCAGAGTAAGCAAATAATAAACAGTTAATTAGTAATCTTGAAAATATGTATAATAATACAAAAGCACAAAACACTTAACACAATAATATAACGGGAAAACAATCATAGTGAAAATAATTACTACACAAGAAAACACAATCGACACGACTGACATTCGACTAACACTGAATCGACATTCGACCCACTCGGCCTGATTGGACATACCTGCTATGATACCACTAATGTGACACCATAAATCCCAAAATAATATATATGATAATTTATATCATATTCCTTTAAAATTTGCAGCGGATAAATAAAATTATATTTTCAAGAAAATAAAAACTTTTGTAACTAATTTAGGATATCACGTTTCTCAAAGTACACATGCAACAATTCAAATTTTATTACTCAAATAAAACCATTTAATCTCAATGAACTTGATTTAAGTATAATTATTTGATTTAATTCTAAAAACTGACTAGTACTTCTAAGGTTTTCATACAAAAATTTGATTCAAATTAAATAAGTAAAATACAAATTAAAATCCTTATTCCCGGTATCACTTATTAGAGCGGGGTTCCTCCCAAACTTGAACTTCAAGTCTCATTAACTTGTAATAACTGCGATTTTGCAAATGCATGGCCCAGCTAGTCAAACACAAACAACGAAGGAGGTGAGTTTTGAAATCATGTCAATAGTATAATATGAGTAAGAAGAACACGCAAACAATCATAATAGAACCGTATCATAATCAATTTACGGTATATCAAAATATTTAATTAAATAGTATCATACTATAACATCAAAGTCACTCAAGTAAAATAATCATCTCAGTATAATATGCATCAAATCATTTAATTATTATTACCTTTGAAACACATCAATCACAACAAAATAATCACAAGGAAATGCAATGCTATGCATGAGCTTAGACTCTACTTCACAATGTGGTACCATTCTAACTCTGAAGTACTTGGTTAGGAGGCCATGATACTATGCCACCATCCCGGTGGACGGACAATTCAAATTGGCCCTGTCCTCATAGATCCCCTCAACTCAACCCGAGACACATATATGTGACAGTCGAGGTAAACGTATGTTGCATGGTAGCTCCCGACATTTGGAGTGCTACCTCCAAGTCACCTAGGAATTCCCCACCCAAATACCTCCAAGGTCTAACAATCTTGCCTTAAGGCTCGACAGCAGACCGCCACGATCAGGCTCATTCAGTTGTACTTCCCCATAATCACTAGGCTTGTCAGGCCCTACCTATATGATGAAAAAATAATCTCCACTTCACAAATTCAGAATATTTATTTTCTTCCCTCGTTGGTATACGATACCCCATTAAAACCGTCATCTCAAACAAAAATTGAAATCACTATTATTTGATTAACTGTGGAGTTTAATTCAATATTCTCATCACGATTTAGCACATCACCATCATTAATCATACATCATCATCATCACATAAACTCCTCACAATTTATAACATCACAATTATTAATCTTTTGTCATCACAATAATATCAATTTCACACATTCAAAGAAATTAAATCAATCAACACCCTACAAATATTTCTATTCTATATTTTAATCTCACAATTTCCATATTTGTAAATTAATTAATTTATACTGCCATACGTAGCGAGCCCCGAATGAATCGTTGGGAAATACAGTTTTCCCGTTCATCTCACAATATATTATACTCATGAATTCAAAGGCTCTCTCACCCCTTACCTTATTTCGACGCTTTCACCTTTGAATATGATTCGATGCCCAAATAGTATTTTCTCTTTGACTCTTTGTCCTTCAACTGATATAACTCAACTGTTTATGGGTAAACGTCAAAAATAAATTATGAGGGGATATTCTAAAAACTAAATTTGAAAATCGGCCAAATAAAATTACCATAAATTAGACAACCAATCAGTGGATAATACAGCCACTTTTCACACGGTCGTTTTGGCGTTGGTTTCACTCAAATCGGACTTACGGTGAAGGAGAATGGTGCAAAATAACGAATTCTACAAACGAAGAAGTTGGGTATTTTAGATAGAAATTGGGGTTGTTAAAAATCTGGAAAATTATGTTTAATTGACGAGTTAAATGAATGAAATAACATACTCAAATTTGAGCAAAAATGGAGAAAGTTTTCTGGAACATCACCGGTGTCAAACGATAGGGTTATTGTTGTGTTTTCTCTTTGGTTTTATGGCTGCCCTTCCAACTCCCTTCCCTTCTTTTGTTTGTTTTATTTTATTAACAATTAGGGTTCATAGAGTCAAACCCATTGGTCTCTTTATTTATATTTTACTATTATTATTTTTATTTTGTTAAAATAAAACTAATAATTATTTAATCTCCTTTTTAATATTCCTCCAACACCATCTAGTTTTCCAAACATTACTAATATTATATAAATTAAAGTAATTAAAATAATCAATATATAAAAAAACATATTACTAATGACTGAAACTTTCTCATTCAAAATAATCCCTACAATTAAAGTTATTTCTCAGAATATTTATATTATAATAATACCATCATATTAGAAAATAGTTAAAAGTATAAAATAAATAAATATAACAATAATATTTTGTTTTAATTGCTAAATCATAATATATATAATCACAATTTCAAAATGAATATATAAAAACAAAGAAAATCAAACACAATATTACTACGATCTCAATATAATTATTTATAGAATAAATAATTAAAATAAGATATATTTAGAAATAATTAAAATAAGAGATACTTAAAAATGATTAAAATATAAATATGTACACACTTAACATTAGTCAAACATATAAGAAAATATCATATTAATTACCAACTCAAGTATACACTTAAAATCATATAAAATCTTGTTCTTTAAAATATTACACTAAAATACTTTTATTTTGATAAAAATATATAAAATAATAAAGTAAAATATTTTACTCATTAAATATAATATCTATCAAACCAGCACATCATAGAAAACATCCCTATAACGAAAATTAATCACAAAATTTATCAATATATATTCTAAAATAATTTTAACATCAAATTAAATATTTAAAATCTTATTTAATTAATAAAATAGTTTATTATCAAATTTAGGGTGGTTTAATTAGCGTTGTTAAATTTGTGAAAAAGTTCAAATTTTAACTAAGTTAAAGAGTTTGAGCAAAAAGATAGATTGAAATAAAAATAGTTAGTGTTTAAAATGTTACTCTTTTAATTAATCTTTGATTGAGTTTAAAAAGAAAAAAAAAAGGTTTAGAGTATTTTATTAACTCAAAAATTTTGATGCTTTAATAGTCGAGTGTGTGTATGTGAAATTTGAACAATATTTGTTTTATTTAGTTTTAAGTAAATAATATAGGTTATTTGGTTTTAAAAGTTTGGTGTGTGAGAAAGATTTAATTTTAGGAATTTTGTTGTGTGTGGATTAGTTTTGTTGTGAAAAAATTGTTATAAATATTCATGTTTATGTAGTTAGCTTCTTGATTCTCGAAAAGGAATCGAGACCGTTGGCACCGAGTTAGCGGTGGCGAGAACTCTGATATATTAATGTAGTTATGGTGATTTATGGTTGAAAATTTTGGAGATTGAATATGGGTAATTAATGTTTGAAAAATATAGTGACTCGTGTTTGGTGAAATTGGTGTTCATAATTAATATTATGAAGTTTTGAGAAAAAACTTGTGTGGATTGGTGGAAAGGGAATTTAATTCAATTTATGTGTGGATTGGTGGAAATGGAATTTAATTCAATTTGTGTGGATTGAATTTGAAAATGTGATTTATGTGTGTTTGTGGAAAATTGAAATTGGTGTGAATAAATATGTTTGAGTATGCTCTGCGTTGTATATGAAAAATCATTAGTGTTAAATGAGTATTGAAAATGGAGAATCTTTTAATAGCTGCATTTACTTAATGATTGTGGTGAAAAGAGTCAGAGTATGCTTATGCATTTTATAGTACATGGTGACTGCGATGGGGCCATGGTGATAGTGGTGACCGTGATGGGCCACAGGATGATGCCATGTGAATTGTTGATTCATCTTACCCTTGCAGGGATTGTCGCGTCGTGCTGATCTGTGAGAGATTGCATTCTAGAATGTGGTGATATGTGAGCGATTGCACTCTAGAAAATCGTGTTGGTTTGTGAGCGACTGCACTCTTGTATGTTGTGCTAATTTGTTAGAGATTGCACTCAAGAATGTGCTGATCTATGAGCGATTGCACTCTAGAAAATCGTTTTGGTATGTGAGCGACTGCACTCTTGTATGTTGTGCTGATCTGCGAGAGATTGCACTCTAGAATATGCTGATCTGTGAGCGACTGCACTCTAGAAAATTGTGCTGGTCTGTGAGCGACTGCACTCTGTTAATCGTGTTGGTCTGTGAGCGACTGCACTCTTGTATGTCGTGCTGGTCTGTGAGCGACTGCACACTAGTAAATCATGTTGATCCGTGAGGGATTGCACATTGGAAATTAGTACATGTTTGTGAGAGGTTGTACAATTATGATTTACGCCTTTCGATGAGGGTTTTGGTTTGGAATTTCATAATCATGCATTTTGGCATATACGCATTGCATTAGAGGGCTTGGCACACGAGTTATGTTTGTTATACTATGATGATTGTATATACATATTCGGTTGTTGTCGTGAGTTGTCGTAATTGCTTTGAGGTGTGAATTTGTGAAGATTAATTTGGTGTTAATTATGTGTTCATAAGTGTTGATTTATTAATTTAGAGCCATTTTAGAACTGAAAATCTGCATTTTCTCAGTTGTATTCGGCTACGATGGTGTAGTATGTTAAAACTATTTTTCAACATTGTTATTGCATTTTTTGGACATATGAAAACCCTTTCAAGGAGTATGCTAAGATAAAAGGTTCTTTTGAGCATTTGAAAATATAAGAATTTTACTATGTGATATTTGTTAATTTCGGTTGGTGACCTTTACAATTATTGTGGTAATCTGGGCTTTGCCCTCAGATGAGAACCATGATCATCCTACCGGATAGTACCCTGGAGATGGGAAAGTAGTTAGTCATACATGACCGAAGCTATGTTAGAAGGATCTTGCAGGGCGTGTGGAGTTCACCCAGGTTGTATAGCTTTTGTAGCATGATCAAATTATAGGGTTGTGTAGGGTTTAGTTGTATTTCTTTTGTGGATGTATTTAGTTCAATTTGAAAGATTGTACCTATACCTCATATTGTCAGTTGACTTTTATTTTGATGGGTCCATGTACCGTTTTTTTTATGCAACGTGGGGAAGTTAAAATTCATGGGGCAGTGCTTTTGTAGAGGTATCTGCCGAGAATACTCTAGGGGTATGAGCTATGTTTGATAGGTCTCATAACCCCGGTGTATTTTTTCGTGTAAATACTTTGGGTTTGTATTTAAAAAACTATTTCCGCTACTTATAAATATTGTTGGCTTTTGTCGTTGTGTTATGACTTAAATATTTCATCCAAAAGTATTTTCTTTGGATGAAATATTTAGCATGCCTTTAAGACAAATGACTGACACTAAACAACTACTCAATCACTCATCCACGTTTACCAAACAACAAAAAACAAGAACATGTTGGTTTTATAAAATATGATTTTGGTTATTCTCTTTTAAAAACATAATTAAAACATGCCATTTTCCACAATTCAAACCACAAAGTTATAGAATATCAAGACTACTCAAATAGGTGGTCAAGCCCAGAACTAGAGCTGAACATCCAAATGAGAAAAACAACATCTAGATTGATGACTGGATTGATCTCCAGATTGATGAGTTGTGAGCAAGGATATAAGTACATTGTACTTATATTATTCTATAGAAAGTTTGGCATAATTCTGATTTGGAACAATACCATACATGTGACAACTCATTCTTACACTCATTCACGTTTTTCATCATACTCAAAAGCAAGAACATTTTTCTTTTGTCAAGAACATTTTGGACAAAATATAAACATGTGATTAGTTATTTTAAAACAGATTAGAAACTTGGTTGATGTGTCTAACAAATATATTAAGTTCAAACTGAATAGTCAAAGTCTCTCATCGTCTATAAATTGAAGATCAATCGGAAAATGAAGGCAAGAGTTCAATTTACCAATCTACCAACACTTGTTATGAAGGTACAAACACGAAAAGGGGGGGTTCAATTGTGTTTGCCAAAGTTGATAACTTTTTGATAAATTATAAATAAATAAAACTAGTTCAATTTTGGCTTCTTATTGGAAGTAGAAGCAATCGGATTCAGAGGTAGCAAACAATGAAAACATAAAAAATTTGATACATAGATTTATCCTATTTCACCACTAACTTGGCTACATCTAGTCCCCTCATTTTGAAGGCTTTAATCCACTAATTCAAATACCTTGAATTACAAAACATCTTAACCTCCAAGTTACTCTTTCCAAATAGCATGACAACCCCAAACTTTTGAGGAACTAACCACCTTGACCTAGAAGCCAAGTCTTCTCCTAACAACATGACAACCCCAGATTGAAGAAGAAACTAAACCACTATCAGGATGGATACAAAAGATTGGAACTTTAAGTGTTTGCTTCTAACAAATCTGATAATAGTCTTTTCAACTTTTCGATGATTCTCTTCTTCAGCCTTAAGTATCTATTTATAGTTAAAATGTGGGCTTTAATTTAGTCCTTGTTTAATTTTGAATTGTACTTTGTTTCGATTGTGTTTGTAACTTCTTCAGATTGATTTTGTTCCTATTGCATTTAGATTGAGATTGTAAATTCTTCATATTGATTTTGTTCATATTTTGTTTAGAATGCATTTGTAAATTCTTCATATTGAATTTGTTCATATTTTGTTTTAGATAACTCTTGATCAAATCTTCTTCAAATATGGACTATATCCTCTTTCATACTCTTTGAAGTCAAATATTTTGTTCTCATAAAATACATTTGTTATCATAAAAACTATAAGTATAAAATCAACTTGGTTCTAACATATTCAAGTAAGAACAACTTAAAAACTTTTCACGCAAACTCTTGCTCTCTTCACTATATTTGTGGATTATCAATTACTGACATTGTCTTTATTTACCTCAAACAAGTGTTGAAAAGTTTTAAGATCCCAAACACTTTTATCATACACATCATTTGTTATATTTTATGTTACATTGAATGTGTCTATCAAAATTCATTCTAGATTGAAAAGTGATTGTAAAAATTCTTTCTAGGTTGAAAGTTGAAGATTGTAATTGATCAAGGTGTGATCAAGAGAAAAGGTGTGAAGGAGAAAATTATGGTTCAGAAGCACATAGTAAAAATCTCATGGTTGTGAGGACTGGACTAGCCCGAGTTGGGTGAACAATTATACTTTTTTGTGTAATCTTTCTATCCCCTATCTTTAATTATCCGTATACACAAATCACACTTTATTATAAACTAATATGTTTTATTTTCTTATAACATATCAAAAACATTCTAAACATTATGTTTAAACCAATGTTGATCTTGAGTTAATTTAAATTAAGCACATGAATCGAAATTTCAAAATGCTCACAATTCAAACCCCCTTTCTTGTGATTGACATTGCTAATTTCTCTTCTTCTTCTTTTGGAAATTGTCAAAATTTCAAAAAAAAAAAAAACATTTTCTTTTGAATTATTTTAAAAAATGGGCAAGATATATTTGTTGTTTAAATTTTGATGGACTCTAAATGACATCCAAATTTAACCAAGAGTTTTATATATTGACTATAATGAGAATTTGATCTCATTACATGAATGTAACCCAAGGAAAAAAACTTTCATCAGATAAAAATTTATTCACGAAATTTTGAAAAGTTATAATTTGTAGTTTATTATAAAAAAATTATCCGTGAGTGAAATGCAACTTGTTGAATAACAAACTCTAAAACTAAGCAAGATAATGTGACATAAAGTAAAAAAATATCTAAATATTTTTCTAGGATAATAATTTTTTAATGAAGGTTAGTAAAAATATCTAGATATTTTTTTATTGTGTAGTAAGACTTTGTAAGAACCAAAATGAACCGCCTCACTAAAATGGAGAACTGCTAGAACGAAAGTGGGTAGTAGATTCACAAAAGAATCGTGAAGTACGTAGGAAGTTGAATGGGGAAGTGTGAATTTGAGGCGTTAGGCATGAAACAGATGTAGATTTTAATCAGTGAATGAAATTCAATTAGGATTTTTCTTGGAGACATGACTCTTTAAATTGAGCATTAGATTGGAAGAAGTTTGTGTATCATATGTGTATTAATTTTGGTATTTTTCCGAATAGATTTGAGGAAGCTTGGATCACCAACCTGATGTTCAAATGAAATTTTTAAAGTTATAATGAGAATAAGATTTTGATGTGAACTCTGCAATTTGGCGTAGTTGTGCGACTAAAGCATATTTAGGGTTTTTGAGCAATGGGGGAAATTAAGGAGTTTTCGTCGGAGATGATTGCTTCGTACTCATTGTATTGGTGTCATGCTTAGTGTTTATGTATGGTATCCAATTGATTGTTTGTACTAAGGTGACGTATATTAGGCTATGTGACGTGTTTTGGGCATTTGTGCTTCGTCCTTAGGACCAAAGTGATTGGAATTTGAGGGAAACTCAATTGACATTGAGTAGATTGTTATAAATCATGTGCCTCATGACAACCTTGAGTGCAAATCGTAGGAAGTGATATTATGGTTAGTTTAAGATTGTATATGCCACCGTCATGGTTGTTCGCTACTTATTGACAAATTGAGGAATTGATCACCCTCAATCTCTTGTAGTTTTGGCATGTTGCCAAATAGATTTGAGGAAGCTTGGATCACCAACTGGATGTTGAGATGAAATTATTAAGGTTATAATTAAAATAAGATTATGATGTGAACTTTGCAATTTTGCGTAGTTGTGCAAATGAAGCATATTCCGGGTTTTTGAGCAATGGGAAAATTAAGGAGTTCTCATCGGAAATGATTGCTTCGTACTCATTGTATTGGTGTCATGCTTAGTGTTTCGGTTTGATATCCAATTGATTCTTTTTACTAAGGGGCATATATTAGGCTATATGACGTGTTTTGGGCAGTGTTGTTTCGTTTATGGAACCTAAGTGATATGAATTAGAGAGTTACTCAATGGATCTAGAGGAGATTGTTATAACTCATGTACCTCATGATAACCTTGAGTGCAAGTCATAGGAAGCAATATTATGGTTAGGTTAAGATGGTATATGCCACCATCATAGTTGTCGACTACTTATTGACAAATTGAGGAATTGATCTACCTCAATCTCTTGTTGATAATAGATGAAATCATGTTTAATGGAACGAACTAGTCTTACTAGCTATGGTAGCATGTAAAGTTATTAGGCATTCTAAGAAAAGGGATAGGTGGCCACCTCCTTGAATGGGGTCGGTGAAACAAGTAGTGTCGCGGAGGTTGAGTTTGAATCAAACCTAGTTTCAATTGTTACTCTTTAAATATCGAGGACAAAACTTCTTTTTAGAGGGTAGTAATTTAAGACCCGTAATTTGTTTATAGAAAGAATTATAACTTACTATCTATTTGTGTCTTATGTTGTTATTTTTTTTTTCTGTTTATTGTTTACATTGTTTGTTTGTTTGTAAAATTTGTTGTAATTGTGTCCGACTTGCAAATTGATTTATGAAAAAGTGTTCGAATGTTTTTCTTGATGTTAAATGACTATGTCAATGTCTAGACACAATCAAAATTTCAAAAATGAATTTATATTAATTTTTTTAAAAAAAATGGACAAAATATAACCATTGTTTAAATTTTAACGAGCTCCAAAAGACATCAAAATTTAACAGGAAGTTTTATATATTGATTATTATGAGAATTTGATCTCATTATATTATTCTATGCTAAGAAATATCTTGCCAAAATGCTTAGTAGAGTCAAAAGAAAAAACTTCATCTTGCCAATACATTTTCTATTTGGTTGGTTTAAATCTTCTACTATCAATATTCATTTACTCTCTCATGTTTATTGCTACCTCCCAAAATCTAAGAGCACATTATTCTTGTATTTTTGAACGGTACACATACTCCCCGTTACCATTGGGAGTTGATTTTGACACTTTCAATTCAATAAAACAGTACAACTTCCTTTTTAAACTATGATACAAAACTGAAGGCACAAATAAAATTGAATAGAGATCAATAACTTTATGTGACAATTTAGACATTAACAACTTAAAAAATGTAAGATCTATTATCAAAAACTACTATTTTGATGAAAAGTAATGAAATTAAAAGAGCAAAGATTGATATTTAAAAAAAAGAGTAAAGATTGGATACATAAGGGTTTGTTTGATTTCGTTCTCAAAATCTGTATTTTGTAATTAAAAATTAAAATTTGTTTGTTAACTCAGTTTTACAAAAGTATCTTTAAAAATTATTTTGTATTTAATAGTTTTTAAAATAAAAAAGCAAAACACCTGAAAGAGGATTTGCTTATCAATTTTAAATTTTAGTTTTTAAAAAAGCACAAACATGGAAAAGTGCAAAACAAATGTTTCCATTAATGACATATTTGTAATATTGAACAATTTAAGAATATAATAATGATGCAACATTTTGCTTTATGAAAAGGCCTTGGACATGTGCGTATGTTGAAGTGCTATGTACATACTACAACCATCTTTCTTTGTTTATTCAGCTTCTACAATATTTTGTAGAGAAAAATGGTTGCTTATCTTTCTTTAAGGTTTCAAACTAAAAATAATAATTTTATAACATATATATTTTTTTAATAATTAAAACTGTTGTCAACAAAAATAATTATAATATTTTACAAAAAAAATATTATTTTTATATAATCATAAATACAATAAAATATCTATTTGTTTAAAATTATGAATGCATATTTAAAAATAAAGATAATAGTCACATGTTATCCACTCTATTGAATAAAACATTATCTGTGTTTATTCTTGATGTCACTGGTTAGTAGAAATGGCTCTTGGACTTTAAAAATGGGTGAATAGAATTCTAATTTTTAGAGACTCTTAGAAAATACAACGAAAAATATGCAATCAATTAAATTTCACAAGAAAATTTGTTTGCTCAATTTAATTAATTTTTTTCATTATTCAATCAAGTTAGATAAATGTCGAATCATGCTCCATGAAATTTATATGCAATTTCCATTACTTATTCAATGAAACAAAGAAAGCCATACAAATGTACCAATAAAATCAACATCAGGATTCCAGATGCAGTTTTGCTGTCTCTCTAGGTAACCATATGTTATTTTACTCGCAAAGCAAGGTTTCCAAGTCATTGTAAAAGGAAAAAACGGAGTGAAGGAGTTAAATAGCCTTAGCATAAATGAGTTTTGAAAAAGAATCAAATAGTCATTTAAAGACAATTTGTCGTGGAATGCTTTTGCACCGGTAGCAACCCATATATTTCATGGCAATAGTTAAATATTTAAAAGAATTTCATAGTTCTTCACAAACATCCTTGCATATACCATTTAGTAAACATCTTTTACCAAAAAATAACAATTGAGATACATATTGTTATTTTTTAATTTCGAAAAATTTTAGAAAAAGAAATTTATGCCACCGACAATATTATTGGGTTGAGTTGCGGACTAGGTCGCTCTCTTTAAGAAGTTTCGAGTCACTGTCCAAATTGTGCAAGGTAGACTATCAACCACAAAGTCCCCAAGATAAAACAACTCATATTACTGTATCGGAGTTCGACTGCACCGTAGAAAACCGTTCTAGAATTACACCATCAATATGGCAGTTGAATGATTACCACTCATAATATGGTACTAAGACCATTCAAAAGAAAGAGAAGAAGTGAGTAACAAAAGGTGAGAAGAGAGAAAAGTCGCGGATACAGAGAGCTTTTGGAGTGCTTTTTCAACTGAGGAAAGCCTTCTATTTAAAGAGGAAATTTGTAACTGGATCAGAGAGAAAGAAGCGATCCATTAGGTCTGATTCACAAAACGTCTACTCTTATATTTAGGATTTGACCACAGAAACGTGCGCCACGATTTTTTTGACCACCAAAACGTGTGCCACGTTTTGTTTGACCACAAAACGTGTCGTCATACTTGAATTAGGTTTTTGATCAGGCAATAACAGATACGCGAGACCAGTAAATAGGGTTTTAACCGACAAAACTGAAGCGCAAAATTGGGGGGCAAGGAACTGACTGGATCAGATGTTGAATGTTGACTCAATGGAGGACAATTACGTAATTAACGCATCAATTAGAGTTGAAAATGCAAGCATTCATTTAATTAAAATGGTTTATTAATTTTCATATGCTAAAAAATAATAATACACCACAAAACCAAAGCCAAATCCAAGGCCCAGCCCTGGCCAGACGGACTGCAGCGGCGCGCGCGCGCTTGTGGTGGTCAATTTTGCATACGTTCTCCCTCCTTTACAAAATTGGGTTACCCCTTGGGGTACACCTCAAGTACCATACCTCCACCATATATATCCTACAAGTGTGTGATATCCCTCTTATGTTGGACTTCCTTATTTATCAATTCACAACAACACTAGCTCTCATAAATATCATCATTATTTCCAAGAAACTTCCACTAAAATCATCATCATTTACAACAATCCTCCACTTGAACTTAAAAAGAAGGTTTCTGAAATAGCGTCAAACGCTTCTATAAGATTGTGCATAAACAAAGGTGTCTCTTGACTTGAAACTTTGCATAACAAGTAAGATTCAGATTCAATAAGAATGGCTCGTAGTCTTGAAATCTATCTCTGATATCAAACCCACACACAACCTTTTCATTTGGATGTATTCTCAAAACCCCGTGCATTTATGGTCATGCACGTGTATCCCAATATAGTGAACGTTCTAGGAATTCTGCCTCGAAATTCCATAGGAAGCGACCCCACTTCCACATTCACATATGTGAGTCTATCAAGAGTACTCCTGAAGCTAGGTACTCCACTCCACAAAGTGTATAGATCTCATTAAGAGTTTCTATTATCTCATCCTATTACCCCTTCAGGAATCATGCTTATATCATATGTAATATCACATGTTCATTTCTTATCACTATGACTTGTTATTATCCATTGAACCTAATTCTTTGGGCCTCTAGTCTTTTAGGTCGGGTTATCATCATAAGTGACTCATTAATCTATAGGCAATAGTCCCATCCTTTTGGATATATTTAGGACTTTCTCTCTAGCATCATTTCGTCAAAGGATCTGCTAAATTATCATCAGTGCGTGCATGATCGACTATAAAAGCTCCTTCAGAAAGAAATTCTCTAAAGGTGGTGTGCTTACGACGTATTTGTCGTCTCTTACCGTTGTAGTAACGATTCTCAATTTTTGCAATAGTCGCGATACTATCGCAGTGGATCAACACAACAGGTAGAGGTGTTTCCCACAAAAAGATGTCTGCTAGAAAACATCTCAACCAACTTGCTTCTTCACTAGCAGTAGTTAGTGCTATCATTTCAAACTCTATAGTGGACTGAGCCAATATCGGTTATTTCTTCGATTTCAATGATACATCAACACCGACTATACTGAAAATATAGCCACTAGTTGCTTTGGAATCATCTGAAAAGGTGTTTCAATTAGCATCGTTGTATCCTTCAAGGACGGCAGGAAATCTTTGATAATGTAATCTGAGATTCATGGTCCTTTTAAGATATCTCATGACTCTTTCGATAGCGTGTCATTGTTCCATACTAGGTTTACTAGTAACCCAACACAACAATCCCACAACGTATGCAATGTCGGGTCTAGTACAATTAGTGGCGTACTTGAGCTTGCTAGTGATGCTCGCATATTCAGTTTCTCTAACACCTTCACCAGTGTTCTTGAAAAGTTTCACACTTGGTTCATATGGTGTGGAAGCAGGTTTACAATCAAAGTAATTATATTTCTTTAGGATCTTTTCATCTTAGTGATATTGATCCAAAGAAATTACCTTTTCTAACATAGTAATTTTGATTCCAATGATTAGATTTGCTTCTCTGAGGTCTTTCATATCAAAGTTGTTACTCAACAAAGATTTCACATTATTTACAGCGTGAATGTTTGAACCAAATATGAGTAAGTCGTCTATATAGAGACACATGATAGTGCAAATGCCATTTTCAAATTTGTAATAAATACATTTGTCACTTTCATTCACTTTAAACTCATTCGATATAATTAAGTTATCAAAATTTTCATGCCATTGCTTAGGAGCTTGTTTAAGACCATACAAAGACTTATCTAACTTATAGACCTTGTCTTCTTGTCCATAAATTATAAAACCTTCATGTTGTTCCATATAAATTTCCTCTTCCAAGTCACCATTTAAATAAGATGTTTTAACATACATCTGGTGTATCACGAGATTATGAATAGCCGCAAGTGATATGAGCACCCTAAAGGATGTTATTCTAGTGATAGATGAAAAGGTGTCGAAAAAATCTATGTTTTCTCTTTGTCTAAAACCTTTGGCTACAAGTTGTACCTTGTATTTATCAACAGTTCCATTGGATTTTAGTTTCTTTTTCAAGATCCATTTGCAACCTATTGGTTTGCAACCAGGAGGCAAGTCTACTAAGTGTCTGGTCTTATTAGACTCTAGAGAATCCATTCCAAAGTTTATAGCTTCTTGCCATTAATCTGCATCCAATGATGACAAAGATTCGTTTAGATGTGCATGACCCTCTTCTAAGTTATAGGCCATATATTCGGGTCCATAATCTTTAGCAACTCTAACTCTCTTACTTCTTCGCGTTTCCATTTCTCCTTGGTTGTTGCTTTAAGCGCTTCTTGTCACATGAACTTGACTAGGTTTGTTTGCAACACTATTTCTTGACTTGAAAGGGAATTTATTTTCATAGAAGTTAACATCATTTATTTCCAATGAATACACACTCATAGGCTCTACTAGCGAGTTTAATTCGCTTGGGATCGGGGATTCTGACATATGTCAAATTACCCCATGTTCGAATATAAGACAAGTTAGGTTGTCTTTTCTTCATTATCTTAAAAGAGATGTTTTATTTTTAGATTTAGGTACTACATTCAAAACATAACAAACAATCAAAATAATTTCCCCCCACCAGTGAGATGCAACACTAGAGTTAAGCATAATAGCAATTGTAACACCCCGATTTTAAACAACGAGAGTGTATGTTTTTTTTTAAAACAAATTCATAAAAACAAAGATTTAAAGAAGGAACTACTTTTGGATAAATATTTAAGTCGTAACATAACGACAAAGTCAACAAATATTTACAAGCAGCGAAATAGTTTTTGAAATCAAAATCCAAAGTATTCAAACATCAAAATACATCGGGGCTATGAGGCCAATCAGACATAGCTCATACCCATGGGGTATTCTTGGCAGACACCTGTACAAAAGCACTGCCCCAAGAATTTTAACTCCCCACATCACATCAAAAAGTGGTACATGGAACCCATCAAAAGAAAATGTCAAGCTGACAATATTGGTATAGGTACAATCTTCCAAATTAAAATAAACACAACCCAAAAAGAAAAACATATAGTCTCTATACATCAACCTAATCTAATCATTCTACAAAAAACTATGCATCCCAGATGATCTTCACGCGCACAGCAAGATCCTCTTGACACGTCTCCAGTCAAGTGTATCTAACTACATTCTCATCCACTGGGTACTAACCGGTGGGAAGATCCTGGTTCTCATATGAGGGCAAAGGTCGGATTTCCACAATAATTGGGAAGAGTCCCCAACCGAAATTAACAATTAACACATAACATTTACGTTTTTAAATGCACAAAATAACCTTTCAACTTAGCATGCACCATGAAAAGGTTTCCAAATGCTACATGCATAAACAAAATTGAAAAATGAAGTTTTTAACAAAATTGCACTGTTGTATTCGAATATACCATGAAAATGAAGTTTTTAACAAAATTGCACTGTCGGCAGCAAAAACAACATGTATGTATTCGAATACAACCTTCTATATTCGAATACACATCAGACAACAGCAAAAAAAACATGTTTGTATTCGAATACAGCCTTCTGTATTCGAATACACATCAGACAGTAGCAGAAAAACAGCAAAATTTAGCATTTAAAAGGGTTTCGAAATCAATCAACACTTACACACAAATCCAAACAATCACACTTAGCAATTATAGCACAATCACCATGATGACTTAAGTTTCGAAAAAGTTTTGCAATCAATCACTCTTACACATAATTCTAAAACATTCACACTTAGCAATTATAGCGCAATCACCACGACAACTAAAGTTTCAAAATGGTTTTGCTATCAATCACACTTACACACAAATCCAAAACATTCACACTTGGCAATTATAACACAATCACCATGACAACTTGAGTTCAAACAGTCAATCAAAATCTTGAATCAAACTCAACTCGCATGCCCAGCACCCTAATGCAATGCGTATATGCCAAAATGCATGGACTCAGAATTCCAAACCAAAACCCTCCTCGAAGGGCCGTAAATAATAATTGTACCGCCTATCACAGGCTGAAGTGCTAAATTACTGAGGTACTACCAATCACGGGTCAGCATGATTTACTAACAACATAAATCGTAAATGTATCGCCTATCATAGGTCGAAGTACTATTTACCGAGGAGCCACATATCACAGGTCAGCACGATTTACCAAAAATGTGCAATCTATCGCAGACCTTACACGACGCGATAGTCCCCGCAAGGAGAAGATGAACCAACAAATCACATGGAATCTTCTTGTGGCCCATCCGGTCGCCATGTACTATGAAATGCATGAGCATACTCTGGTTATATCCACGACAATCATTAAGTAAATGTGGATATTAAAAGAATCCCCATTTTTAATATTCATTTAACTCTAACAATTTTCACGATAATAATTAAGTAAACGCATATATTAAAAGATTCCCCATTTTTAATACTCATTTAACTCTAATGATTTTCAAATTTCATGCAGAGCATACTCAAACATATTCTCAACTTCAATCCATAATTCACACCAAATCACATCAATTCATTTTTCTACAAAATCCACACAAACACATCTCAAAATTTACAATATTAATTATGGACACGTCAAACACGACAAACACAAATCATCACAACCCACCACTCAAACACATCAAATTTCATTTCCTCAAATCCACACATAAATGAGTTAAATTCATTTTCCACAAAACACTCATAAATATCACCAAAAACCCAACTCTAAAATTTCACCCATAAAAGCATTCAATTCACTTTCCCCAAATCTACACTTCGACCCTAACAAATTTCGTAACACCCTGATTTTCAAAGCGAGGGTGTATTTTTTTTTTCAAAAGAAATTAAAATAAAACAGAGAAACAAATAAGGAAATACCTTTGGATAAATATTTAAGTCATTAAAATTTACAAGCAGCGGAAATTTTTTTCGAAATATGAATCCAAAGCATTTACACATCAAGAAGCGGTACATGGAATCCATCTAAAATAACATGTCATGCTGAGAATATTAGTACATGTACAGTCTTCCAATTTAAAATAAAAGCAACCCAAAAGAAAGACATTTGTTTCCTCCATGTCAACCTAATTTGATCATTCTACCAACAAAAGACTATACACCCTAGGTGATCTCCACGCGCCCCGTTAGATCCTCCTAACGTAGCTTCAGTCAGGCATTCCCATCTACATCCCCATCCACAAGGTATGGACCGGTAGGATAGTCCTGGCTCTCATATGAGGGCAAAGCCCATATTTCCACAATAGTTGTAAAGGGACACCAACCGAAATTAACAGTTAACACATAACATTTAAGTTTTTAAATGCACAAATAACCTTTCAACTTAGCATGCACCTTAAAAGGGTTTTCCATATGCTAAAAGTTCATATAATGCTTGCCAAATAAAAATGAAATCAAAATAAAGTTCTCCATCCATCAAGTAATACATAACTGACCAAAACATTGATAAATCAATTGAGCAATCAATTATCTAACTCAAAATAAGAATTTCTACTAAGCCAATCGATTGGGAAATCGATTTTCCTGAAGGTTTTTAGTGAAATCTATACTCTGGGCTTAATTCAATCAATTGGGAAATTGATTGTATGAATAACTGAGCCCCTATATTAAAGCCAATCGATTTCCAAATCGATTTTGTCAAATTAGCTGAGTTCCTGTATTGGCCAAATTGATTTCCAAATCGATTTTGTCAAACTGGCTGAGCTCTTGTGATAAATCCAATCAATTGCCAAATCGATTTCGAGGAATAGTTTTTAATAGAATGGATTTGGGAATCGATTTCCCTGCATGTTTTTCTAAAAATACATAAACTAACTCAATCGCATTCACACACAATTCCAACACATAACACTTAGCAATTTCAACACAATCACCACGACATTATGAGCTTCGAAATAGTTTTACAATCAAACATGCTACCACACAATTCGAAAACATAACTCTTAATAAAATCCACACAATCACAATGACATCTCAAGGTCAAACACTCAATCATAAACTTGAATCAAACACACTTACATACAATTTCAAAACATAACGCTTAATCGTTACAACGCAATACCCACACGGACAAGATGAACCAACAAATCACATGGAATCATCTTGACGCGACAATCCCCACACAGACAAGATGAACCAACAAATCACATGGAATCACCTTGACGCGACAATCCCCACACAGACAAGATGAACCAACAAATCACATGGAATCACCTTGACGTGACTATCCCCACACAGACAAGATGAACCAAAAAATCACATGGAATCACCTTGACGCGACAATCCCCGCAAGGGTAAGATGAACCAACAAATCACATGGAATCATCTCGTTTCCCATGGATGAGATGAACCAACAAATCACATGTCATCATCTCAGTTACCACTATCACTAGCAATGAAGAAACGGGTTGCCCCTGAATCAGAAAGTGTAGTTAGGGGGTTACCTGTAATCGCACAGTCATATTGAATCAGATTGCTAGATAAATTTCCAACTTCGGCGCCGACGCAAAAATCATGTCTTCTAGCAGTAGGAAGTGTAATCCTAGCTACATTCACCATTGGTTCCACCTTCGGAGTCTTGCAATTCTTTGCAAAGTGCCCTAGTTTATGGCAATTGTAGCAAGTAGGACTGTTAAAGGTACAAGCAAAAGCATAATGTCCCTCTTCTCCACATCGGAAACATCGTATCCCTTGTCCCACTTGTCTCCCAAAGTCTTGGTTCCCTGGGTTATTCTGTCCCCCGTTGTTATCATGTGGTCGATTATAAGGTTTAGCAACTTGTTTTCCCTTGTTCTGATACTTCACCCGACTAGGCCCTCCTAAGTTAGAATTCCCTCCTCGGCTAGCTCTCTTATTCTTCATATCCTCAACTTCTCTACATTTTTCCACAAGAACTTGGAAACGTTGAATTCCCAAGGGTAAGACAAAGTCTTGAATCTCATACTTTAGTCCGTCTTGGGAACGATGACACAAGAATGGCTCGTCAATCCCTTCGCGGAAAAATCTGAAATGCCTTGATAGTGATTCAAACTTAGCAGCATATTCGCCCACGGTCATGTTCCCCTGATGTAGTTTTAGGAAATCATCACCCAGTCTAGTCCTGGTACTCATCGGGAAGTATTTGTCTAAAAACTTCCTTTTGAAAGATTCCCAGTTCACCTCCTTGTGAGCTGATCTCATCAACAACCTTGTACTCCTCCACCAGTACTCAGCATCTCCTAGTAGCATATAAGTGGCATAGTTGACCCTCACTCCCGCCTGACAGTTAATCATTTCGAAGATCTTCTCCACTTCTTGGATCCATTGATATGCTTTCTCTGAATTCTCATCCCCCTCAAACATGGGAGGATTGTAACGACGAAAGTCTCTTAATCCTCTTGACTTTGCAGCACGGATCTCTCTTTCCCTCTTTTCGAGATCACGTTGAGTCTTGGCAGCAGTCTGTGCAGCAATAGAAGCAGCCATGTTATTCATAGCCTCCGCCATTCGATCACCCCTATTGGCATTGGCTCTCGGAACGTCATTCCTCCTTGGCAGCATGGTTTCCCTATAAAACCATCATCAAGTAGAGTCTTAACACTACTTCAATAATTTCAAAAATAACTTCCGACCACATCAGCACATAGTAGTTATTCCGAACTTGACAACTCAAACCACCTAAACCGACACATGATCAGACAACGACTCCTAACCTACAATCTAGAACTAAAGGTTCCACAGCCCCCAAAGAAAACCAAACCAAAGCTCTGATACCACATTGTAACACCCCGTTTTTCAAAGCGAGGGTGTATTTTTTTTTTCAAAAGAAATTAAAATAAAACAGAGAAATAAATGAGGTAATACATTTGGATAAATAATTAAGTCATTATAAATTTACAAGCAGCGGAAAAAGTTCTCAAAATATGAATTCAAAATGTTTACATAACGAAAGTGGTACAGTTTTCCAGTTTAAAAATAAAAGTAACCCAAAAGAGAGACATATGTTCCTTCTGTGTCAACCTAGTCTGATCATTTTACATAACAACTAAACACCCTGAGTGATCTCCACGCGCCCCGTGAGATCCTCCTAACGTAGCTCCAATCAAGCATTCCCATCTACATTCCCATCCGTAGGGTACGAACCGGTAGGATCATCCTGGCTCTCATCTGAGGGCAAAGCCCAGATTTCCACAATAGTTGTAAAGGGTCACCAACCGAAATTAACAGTTAACACATAACATTTAAGTTTTCAAATGCACAAAATGACATTTCAACTTAGCATGCACCTTAAAAGGGTTTCTATATGCCCAACATGCATAAACAAAGTTGAAAAATGAAGTTTTTAACAAAACAACATTGTTGTATTCGACTACAGCATCTTTGTATTCGAATACAAGGCTATTTCAGCATTCAGCAGCAAAACAACATGTCTGTATTCGACTACAACAGTCTGTATTCGACTACACAGTAAGTCAGTGGCAAAACAGCATGTCTGTATTCGAATACAGCTTGCTGTATTCGAATACACATCAGACAGCAACAGAAAAACAGCAAAATTCAGCATTTTTCAGCTTTTCAAAGGGTTTCAAAATCAATCAACACTTACCCACAACTCCAAACAATCAAACTTTGCAATTATAGCAAAATCACCACGACATCTTGAGTTTCGAAACAATTTTGCAATCAATCACACTATCACACAATTCCAAAATAAAACACTTAGCACTTATAACGTAATCGCTACAACATCATGAATTTCGAAATAGTATTGCAATCAAACATGCTATCACCAACTTCCAAAACATAACGCTTAACACTTTTAACACAATACTACATCATCATGAGTTTCAAAATGATATTGCAATCAACATGTTATCACCAAATTCCAAAACATAACATTTAACACTATAACACAATACCCACACGAACAAAAAGAACCAACAATTCACAATTTATCAAGGTGTAGTCTCTCACGAACAAACACAATTCACCAAGAAACGTAAGTCGTCAACGTACCACCTATCACGGGTCAGTACTGTTTACCGAGGTGCCACCTATCACGGGTCAGCACAACTTACCAAACGTAAATCGTAAACATACCACCTATCACGGGTCAGTACTGTTTACCGAGGTGCCACCTATCACGGGTCAACACAATTTACCAAACGAAAAAGCGTAAGTCGTAAGGGTACCACCTATCACGGGTCAGCACTGCTTACCGAGGTGCCACCTATCACGGGTCAGCACAACTTACCAAACGTAAATCGTAAACGTACCACCTATCCCGGGTCAGTACTGTTTACCGAGGTGCCACCTATCACGGGTCAGCCCAATTTACCAAACGAAAAAGCGTAAGTCGTAAGGGTACCACCTATCCCGGGTCAGCACTGCTTACCGAGGTGCCACCTATCATGGGTCAGCACGATTTACCAAAAGAAAAAACGTAAGTCGTAAGTGTACCGCCTATCACAGGCCAAAGTACTACTTACCTATGTGCCACCTATCACGGGTCAGCACAACTTACCAAAAAGTAAATCGTAAACGTACCACCTATCACGGGTCAGTACAGTTTACCGAGGTGCCACCTATCACGGGTCAGCACAATTTACCAAATGAAATGCATGAGCATACACTAACTCCATTCATAACAATCATTAAGTAAATGCAGATATTAAAAGATTCCCCATTTTTAATACTCATTTACTTAACCGATTTCCACACCAAAACATTAAGCAAACAAACATATTAAGAGATTCCCCATTCTTAATATACTTTTGACTAAAACGATTTCCACATCAAAACATTCAGTAAACAAGTCATTAAGACATTCCCTATTATTAATACTCATTTAACTGAAATGATTTTCAAAAACAAACATTAAGTAACCAAGACATTAAGAGATTCCCCATTCTTAACGCCCAGTTAACTTAAACGATTTTCAAAACAAAATTAAGTAAATGAGACATTAAGAGATTCCCCATTCTTAATTCTCATTTAGCTTAAACGATTTTCCAAACACACATTAAGTAAACAAGACATTAAGAGATTCCCCATTCTTAATACTCATTTAACTTAATGGTTTTCAAATTCCACACAAAACAAACTCAAACGTACTTTCACATTCAATCCATAATTCACACCAAATCATTTTTCCACACAAAACACATCTCAAATTTCATCAGTATCAATTAAGAACATGTCAAGAACAACGAACACAAATCAACACAATCCACCACTCAAACACACAAGTTTCATTTACTCAAAATCATACATAAATGAGTTTAAATTCATTTTCTACGAAACATTACTTTAACCCTAACCAAATTCTTTTCCACACAACCACAGGTAAGTCCCTAAATGCAAACTAAAAGTTTGGAAGGAGCCCTTACCTTCAATTTAGCTTTTTTGTTCGATTTCGGTACCGTTAGCAAATCCGGTAAAAATCTCCGCTCGCAACGCCGCTTCCAAAGTTAGCTCACTAGCACCGTAGTGTAGTGGTGAGCAACTTTCCCTTCTATCACTTCTTGAAACGACGCTTAGATCTAGATGAAACAGAGAGATTTGAGTTTGAATCCCTAAAACCGTTTTTCTGCGTTTTCGAATCAATGAGGAAGAGTGAAGTTGAGAAATCCTTTTCCTATCACCCACTATCAATTTCGAAATCTAAGGAAAGAAAAGAAAGCAAAAACGAGCAACAATGGAGGAAGGGAGAAAAGCAACGCACGCGAGGCAGGGGAGGAAGGAGATTGAAATTTTCTGTTTTCTCTCCTTCTCTTTTCCTTTCTTCCTTTTTCTTTCCTTTCTATTTGCTTTCTTTCAATTCCTTCCCTTCCTTTTCTATATATACATATTATATATATATATATATATATATATTAATTATAATTAACAAATATCTCAAAATCTTTAGATATTTATTAAATTACCCTTTCACCCATAACGCATTAAACTCTTCGCAAAAGATTCGCCACAGTTAATTTAATTTATTTATCGACGAGTAATACTAATCGGGCATCAAAATACCTTTTGATTATATGAACTCCAAAATATTAATAACTTTGGCTAAAAAGCCCCTGAGTTCAATACCAAAATCCATTAAAATACATAAAGTACACTTTAAAATTATGGGTCTTACAACGAACATTTAGGTCATTTTCGTCCTCCATAGGGTTATTCTTGTCCAATTAGGGTTTTTAACCAATCTTGTGCATCCAATAGGTGTGTTTGTGTCATTGGATGAACATTTAGGTCATTTTCGTCCTCCCTAAACTTAATCTTGTCCAATTAGGGTTTTTAACCAATCTTGTGCATCCAATAGGTGTGTTTGTGTCATTGCATGAGCATTTAGGTCATTTTCGTCCTCCCTAAACTTAATCTTGTCCAATTAGGGTTTTTAACCAATCTTGTGCATCCAATAGGTGTGTTTGTGTCATTGGATGAACATTTAGGTCATTTTCGTCCTCCCTAGGGTTATTCTTGTCCAATTAGGGTTTTTAACCAATCTTGTGCATCCAATAGGTGTGTTTGTATCATTGGATGAACATTTAGGTCATTTTCGTCCTCCTTAGGGTTATTCTTCTCCAATTAGGGTTTTTAACCAATCTTGTGCATCCAATAGGTGTGTTTGTGTCATTGGATGAACATTTAGGTCATTTTCGTCCTCCCTACTCTTATTCTTGTCCAATTAGGGTTTTTAACCATTCTTGTGCATCCAATAGGTGTGTTTGTGTCTTTGGATGAACATTTAGGTCATTTTCGTCCTCCCTAGGGTTATTCTTCTCCAATTAGGGTTTTTAACCAATCTTGTGCCTCCAATAGGTGTGTTTGTGTCATTGGATGAACATTTAGGTCATTTTCGTCCTCCCTGCACTTAATCTTGTCCAATTAGGGTTTTTAACCAATCTTGTGCATCCAATAGGTGTGTTTGTGTCATTGGATGAACAATTAGGTCATTTTCGTCCTCCCTACAATTAATCTTGTCCAATTAGGGTTTTTAACCAATCTTGTGTGTAACACCCCGTTTTTCAAAGCGAGGGTGTATTTTTTTTTTGAAAGAAATTAAAAATACAACAAGGAAATAAATAAAACCGAGCAAATTAATAAAATAAAACCTTTGGATATATATATATCTAAGCCATTAAAATTTATAAGCAGCGGAAAAGTTTTTCAAAATATAAATCCAAAGCATGTAATGCTGACAGCAATAGTACAGGTACATCCTTTCAACTTTACATAAAGGTAGCCCAAAAAGAAAGACATATGTGTCCTGAGTGACAACCTAGTCTGATCATTCTATACATAACAAAAAAACTATACGCCTTGAGTAATCTCCACGCGCCCCGTGAGATTCTCCTAACGTAGCTCCAATCAAGCACTCCCATCCACATTCCCTTCCGGAGGGTACGTACCGGTAGGATCATCCTGACTCTCATCTGAGGGCAAAGCCCAGATTTCCACAATAGTTGTAAAGGGTCACCAACCGAAATTAACAGTTAACACATAACATTTAAACTTTTCAATGCACAAATAACCTTTTCAATTTATCAAACATATTAGATGGGTTTTTCCACATGCTAAAAGTTCATGTAAAGCTTGCCAAATGTAAATGACATCAAATAGAGTTATCAATCCATCAAGTAATACATAACTGAACAAAACATTGATAAATCAATTGAGCAATCGATTATCAAACTCAAAATAAGATTTTCCCCTGAGCCAATCGATTGGGTAAATCAATTTCCTGAAAGTTTTTAGTGAAAACTGAACTCTGGGCTTAAATCAATCGATTGGGTAAATCGATTGACTCAATCGATTGGGTAAATCGATTGACAGACAGACAGAGCCCCTGTATTGAATCCAATCGATTGAGCAAATCGATTTTTGGAAAACGAAGCCCCTGACTTGAATCCAATTGTATCCAAATCGATTTCCCAAATCGATTTCTTAAATGATTTTGAAAGACAACTTACAAAATCGGTTGGATAAATCGATTTCGTGCAAAACAGGGCCCCTGTAACTCATCAAATCGATTTGGTAAATCGATTTCCCAGTATATTCTCTCAAAAATACATAAACTAACTCAATCACATTCAAACACCACTCCAAACCTTAACACTTAGTAATATCCATACAATCACCACGACATCTTGAGTTTCGAAACAATTTTGCAATCAATCACACTATCACACAATTCCAAAATAAAACACTTAGCACTTATAACGTAATCGCTACAACATCATGAATTTCGAAATAGTATTGCAATCAAACATGCTATCACCAACTTCCAAAACATAACGCTTAACACTTATAACACAATACTACATCATCATGAGTTTCAAAATGGTATTGCAATCAACATGTTATCACCAAATTCCAAAACATAACATTTAACACTATAACACAATACCCACACGAACAAAAAGAACCAACAATTCACAATTTATCAAGGTGTAGTCTCTCACGGACAAACACAATTCACCAAGAAACGTAAGTCGTAAACGTACCACCTATCACGGGTCAGTACTGTTTACCGAGGTGCCACCTATCACGGGTCAGCACAACTTACCAAACGTAAATCGTAAACGTACCACCTATCCCGGGTCAGTACTGTTTACCGAGGTGCCACCTATCACGGGTCAGCACAATTTACCAAACGAAAAAGCGTAAGTCGTAAGGGTACCACCTATCCCGGGTCTGCACTGCTTACCGAGGTGCCACCTATCACGGGTCAGCACAACTTACCAAACGTAAATCGTAAACGTACCACCTATCCCGGGTCAGTACTGTTTACCGAGGTGCCACCTATCACGGGTCAGCACAATTTACCAAACGAAAAAGCGTAAGTCGTAAGGGTACCACCTATCCCGGGTCAGCACTGCTTACCGAGGTGCCACCTATCACGGGTCAGCATAACTTACCAAACATAAAACGTAAACGTACCACCTATCCCGGGTCAGTACTGTTTACCGAGGTGCCACCTATCACGGGTCAGCACGATTTACCATAACAAACAATAAGTAACCAAAACATTAAGAGATTCCCCATTCTTAACGCCCAGTTAACTTAAACAATTTTCTAAACAACATTAAGTAAATAAGTCTTTAAGACGTTCCCCATTCTTAATACTTATTTAACTTAAACGATTTTCAAAACAAATATTAAGTAAACGAGATATTAAGAGATTCCCCATTCTTAATTCTCATTTAACTTAAACGAGTTTCCAGAAACAAACATTAAGTGAACGAGACATTAAGAGATTCCCCATTCTTAACGCCCAGTTAACTTAAACGATTTTCAAACCAACAAACCCACATTAAGTAAACAAGATATTAAGAGATTCTCCATTCTTAATACTTATTTAACTTAATGGTTTTCAAATCCCACACAGAACAAACTTTCACATTCAATCCAAAATTCACTCCAAAACATTTTCCACACAAACCACACAAAACCAACACAAATATACTTTCACATTCAATCCCTACTTCATTCCAAATCATTTTCCAAACAAACCACACAAAACAAACTCAAATTTCATCAGTTATCAATTTAGAATACGTCAAAACAACGAACACAAATCAACACAATCCATCACTCAAACACAACAAGTTTCATATACTCAAAATCATACATCAATGGGTTTAAAATTCATTCTCCATAAAACCTTACTTTAACCCTAACCAAATTCTTTTCCATACAACCACAAGTAAGTCCCTAAATGCAAACTAAAAGTTTGGAAGGAGCCCTTACCTTCACTTTAGCTTTTTTGTTCGATTTCGGTACCGTGAGCAAATCCGGTAAAAATCTCCGCTCGCAACGCCGCTTCCAAAGTTAGCTCACTAGCACCGTAGTGTAGTGGTGAGCAAATTCCCCTTCTATCACTTCTTGAAACGACGGTTAGATCTAGATGAAACGGAGAGATTTGAGTTTGAATCCCTAAAACCGTTTTTCTTCGTTTTCGAATCAATGAGGAAGAGTGAAGTTGAGAAATCCTTTTCCTATCACCCACTATCAATTTCGAAATCTAAGGAAAGAAAAGAAAGCAAAAACGAGCAACAATGGAGGAAGGGAGAAAAGCAACGCACGCGAGGCAGGGGAGGAAGGAGATGGAAATTTTCTGTTTTCTCTCCTTCTCTTTTCCTTTCTTCCTTTTTCTTTCCTTTCTATTTGCTTTCTTTCAATTCCTTCCCTTCCTTTTCTATATATACATATTATATATATATATATATATATATATAATTATAATTAACAAATATCTCAAAATCTTTAGATATTTATTAAATTACCCTTTCACCCATAACGCATTAAACTCTTCGCAAAAGATTCGCCACAGTTAATTTAATTTATTTATCAACGAGTAATACTAATCGGGCATCAAAATACCTTTTGATTATATGAACTCCAAAATATTAATAACTTTGGCTAAAAAGCCCCTGAGTTCAATACCAAAATCCATTAAAATACTTAAAGTACACTTTAAAATTATGGGTCTTACAGGAAATCATTTCTTTCTCACCCACCATGCCTTGGGTTTCTTTTCTTGAAGCAAAAGACAGAAAAAGAAAGTGTAAGAACGATTGGTCGCAAGGCAGGGGAAGAAATGTTCTGGTTTTCTTATATATATATATATATATATATATATATATATATATATATTATACTTAAAACCAAACCCAAATGAATATCTAACAATTCTCACACACATCACAATCTATTTTGATAAAAATATATACTCTTGTCGCAACTCAATTGACAGATAAATTTTCAGCAACGAGTGATATTTTTAACAAACTGCCCGGTATTATATCATTTGCAACGTAACTAAATTATTCTCCGACAAATAATTTTAATCCAATTTCCAAAAATATACATTTGGCATTTAACTCACTAAATACCAAAAACTGGGCTAAAAGCCTAAATAATTCAACAAAAAATACCCTAAAATTGTATAATTTAGAATTTAAAATTAAGGGGCTTACAACAACAACTAGTTCACTAAAAGTTATATTCTTTCTTTCGGGTTTACCATTCATTTTAGGTGAATATGGTATAGTAATTTCATGGATAATTCCTTGGATTTTATAAAACTCATTAGATAAACTAGAACTATATTATGTTCCTCTATCACTACGAAATCTCTTAATATTAGTACTAAATTGATTTTCAATTTCAATTACAAAGATCTTAAACATGTCAAGGGCTTCACTTTTATTGTTCATTAGATATACAAAAGTGTAATTAGAGCAATCATCAATAAAAGTGATGAAACACTGTTTTCCATTTCTGGTTAACGTCCTATCCAGTTTACATATATTAGAGTGTATTAAGTCTAAAGGTTCAGATTCTCTAACTATTGTTTTATGTGAACTCTTAGTTATTTTACCTTCAATGCAAAAATCACATTTTTTTCAAAATCCTTTAAAGATAACTTTGGAATTGAACCTAGGGTACTTAAGTTTGAAATCAGGCGTTTGTTCATATGATAGAGTCTAAGATGCCAAATATTAAAATCACATAACATGTAAGCAGAAGGAGACATTTTATTGATTTCAACATTCAATTTAAGAATGTCATCAATAGCGTACCCTTTCCCAACAAAAATACCATTTTTAGAAATGGTGTACAAATATGTCCCAATAGATTGATTAAATTGTGCCTTATTGAGAAGAAACTCATAAACCAGATTCTTCCTTATTTCTGGAGTGTGCATGACATCCTTCAAAATTAAGGTCTTTCCGGAGGTGAATCTTAGTTCAACATCTCCAATACCAACAATATTAGTGATGTGAGAATCTCCCAACAACACTTTCTTACCTTCAGCAGCAATGTACGTTTTAAACATAGCACGATCATAACAGACTTGGCATGAGACGGAAGTGTCTATCCACCATTCATCTGATCCACCAACAAGGTTGATCTCTGCAAGACCCTTAATTTTTTAAAACTCTAATTTATGCAATATTAGGGTATTTTGTGTTGAATTGTTGAGACATTTAGCCCAACTATATTTTATTTGAGTTATTCATATGTTTAATATATATATATATATATTGAGATTCGATTAAAATTATTCATCAAAGAATAATTTAGTTTAATTACCGTGAATCTTTTGTCGAAATAAATTTTTTTTAGATACAACATTTTTTAGAAAAATTCATTTGCCGAATTGAATTGCGCGAGACTAGATATTTTTTTGAAAAAGTGGTTTGAGATGTCGTGAGAGGTGTCGAAGGTAAGGATAATTTTTATAAAAATATCTATATTTTTATTTGGATATTTTATTTATATATTATATATATATATATATGGAACCAAGAGAAAGGAAACACAAAGAGAAAACATTTGAGAAAACATTTCATGCTGCCTCATGATTCACTCCTTCTTCTTCCTTTTTGTTTGCAAAAGCTTTTGTTATTGTTTTAAAAAAACAAACAAACACAAAGCTTCCTTTCTCTTCTAGATCTAAGCTCCATTTCAAGAAGTGACAGAATGGAAAGTTGCTCCTTGCCATGCTAGGGTGCTTGTGAGCTAGTTTTTGAAGCGACAACGCGACAGAAAGTATTTAAATTTGATGTGTTTGAGTGACGTAATGAGTTATTTTCAAATAAATAAGTTTGAACTGAAGTTGAAATTATACAAAAAAAAAATTTAGAGTTGTTAAAGTAGTGAAAAGATTCAAATATTAACTAAGTTAAAGAGTTTGAGTAGAAAGTTAGATTGAAATTAAAATGGTAATATTTTAATTACTCTTGGACTGAGTTTAAAAAGAAAACGTTTAGAGTATTTTATTAACTCAAAATTAAGGTGCTTTAATAGTCGAGTGTGTGTATGTGTGATTTGGACAATATTTGTTTTATCTAGTTTTAACTAAATAATGTAGATTATTTGGTTTTAAAAGTTTGGTGTGTGAAAAAAGATTTAATTTTGGGAATTTTGTTGTGGTTGGATAATTTTATTGTGAACAAATTGTTATAAATATTTATGTATATGTATTTAGCTCCTTGAGTCTCGAAAAGGAATCGAGACTGTTGTCACCAAGTTAGCGGTGGGGAAAACTTTGATATATTAATGTTGTTGTGGTGATTAAGTTTTAATGTGATTATGTATTCATAATTGATAATATGTGCGTTATGAATTTTATTAAAGAAAATCTGTTTGAGTATACTCTGTGATAAGACTGAAAAATCGTTAGTGTTAAATGAGTATTAAAAATGGAGAATTTTTTAATAGCAGCATTTACTTAATGATTATGCTGAAAAGAGTCAGAGTATGCTCATGCATTTCATAGTTTGTGGTGACCGTGATGGGCCACAGTGTTAGTGGTGACCGCAATGGGCCATGGTGTTTAGTGGGGACCGTGATGGGCCACGTGATGGTTCCATGTGATAGTTGGTCCATCTTATGATAGGCTACACTCTAGTAAATCATGCAAGCCTGTGAGAGATTGCACCTCGGTAAATATTACCAAGGCATGTGATAGGCGGTACAATTAGAATTTACGCCCATTCGAGAAGGGTTTTTGTTGGAAATTCCGGAATCATGCCCATTGGCATATACGCATTTCATTAGGATGCTTGGCACGTGAGTCATGTTTGTTATACTATGATGATTGTATATACATATTCGGTTGTTGTTTGTTATTGCGCCGTAATTGCTTTGAGGTGTGAATTTGGGTTGATTAAGTTTCAAAGTAATTATGTTATGAATGTTTGATGTGTGATTGAGGTGTGAATTTGTGGAGATTAATTTGGTGTGAATTATGTGTTCATAATTGATATTATGCATGTTTGAAGTGTTATTGATGGGCTTTGTATCGTAAGTGTTAATCGATTCAGAACCATTTTAAAACTGAAAACCTACAATATTTAGCAGCTATATCCGGCTACAAAAATGATATATTCGAATACGACAGTGCACTTTGTCAAAAACTTCATTTTTGAACATTGTTTATGAATTTTTTACATATGAAAACCCTTTCGAGGAGTATGATAAGACGAAAGGTTCTCTTGAGCATTTGAAAATATAAGAATTCTGCTAAGTGTTATTTGTTAATTTCGGTTGGTGACCCTTTACATTATTGTGGATCGAGCTTACACCCCAGGGTATTAGAGTTTGGAGTCGTGTTGGAATTGCAACAACGTCGAAGACGTGGCATAACAATGATAATGATTTGTAATCGAAAGCAGCGAGTCTTGATGCTGCTTGTGAATCCTTAGTACCTGATCACCCTCAATTAGATTAATGATCTGCTTAGGGCTTTATTTATGAATTTTATTTATTCTCCCTTCCTTATTGCCATGTTGTTGTCGCAATGGAACTTTTGTATTTGAAACAAATTATTTTTGGTCGGTTCTTTATTATGATGTAATTATTTATGACATTTGTCGTTTGTGTTACGACATGGTATTTTTATTAATTTGTTTTGAAAAAAAATACACCCACACTGATAAAAATCGAGGTGTTACAATCTCAGTTATCATATCAATGAATTGCTCTTCTGTTAGTTTAGCCTAATTAGAAGGGCCAAGCTTTCTTCTACACTTGCGTTCTATATGACCCTTTTTCCTACAGAGAAAAGGTGGCTGAGGGCCATTTCCAGGAGGTGGTTGCTGCCTTATAATTGGGACCTTTGGAGGGTTCTCATTCTTGTTGTAACGCCCCAAATTTTTGATCCAAAAATTACTTAAAAATATTTATTTTCTTTTATAAACAACTATAATTTTTTTATTCTTATGAATAATTGATCATGTGAAAAATTGAAGATGCGTTAAAAAATGACTTTATATATTTTTTTGTAAAAGAACATAATGCAATTTGCTAAAATATTATTCATTCATTTATTTGCAAAATTAATATTCCAATTGTTAGATCAATATTTATTTATGCTCCAAAATAAAATAAATTATCTTTAAGTGAAATTCAAAAGAAACAATGTTGACTGAAATTAAGGACATTCAATTGGAATAAAATCTCACTTCCATATTTTTATTAAAAGTTAATGATGACGAGTAAATAACTTTACAATGTACCACAAATTTTTTTGTAATATAAAACATTATTTTTAAATAAAAGTTCCATTTTCCCACGCCCGTGCACCAACCGAACATCATTCATGCAACTCAACTCTTTGAAATCATTAGTACCTAAATGTGGGTGTAAGGGGTCAGTTCATCCCACAACAAAATTAAACCAAATAATAAAATAACAACCATAAAATATGAATATAAAATCCTTTTGTAATAAAAGATTTAAAGAAATTGATTATTTAATAGTTCTCAAAGATATATCAAAAGTCATACAATGTATCTAAATAAGTAACAATCGTAGAGCAAATAAAAATAACAATAAAATGTATATAAGTTATGCATGCTCCTAAACATATATGATTCGGATATAACCAGCCACACAGGCGTCCACACAGAAGTCACCCATACCAAAGGGGAAAATTAAACCAGCCAGACAGGCGTCCACAAAGATGCATATGATATGTCATGAAATGATAATGATGCTCAAAATGTACAAGTCACCTCTCACTTAAATAATCACACACATCATTAGCCACTTAGGCAATCCACAAAGATAACAATAATTAAAACACAAATCACCACCCACTTAGGCAACCACAAAGATAACAAATATTTAAAACCCAAATCACCAGCCACTTAAGCAACCACAAAGATAATTATATTTAAAACACAAATCTCCAATCACTTAGGCAACCACAAAGACAAAGTATTTTAGATTAAATTTTTTAATCACATAAAACATTAAATTTATATTCTCATTGTTGTTCATAGTTATAACTCAATAACATCAACACATCAAATATGCACGTGAACAAATATCTCAAAATCACTACTTTCATTTTAATAATCCTTAAGATTCGATTTGGCTACATGTTATTGAGAACCATTAAAATTCATATCACCAAGAATACAATAGCAACATAAATTTCGTTCCTTTCACTATAAAGTTTTCAGCATTTTAAAAATGGACTATTCATTAATGCATTAAATAATCAATTTTCTCATATTATTAAATTTAAAGAAATATAAAATTCTCATCACTTTTCTCAAGACACATATATTGTTTATAAAAGCCAAGTTTTAAATTTAAAATACTCAAAGGTCAACAAATAAAATCAAATACATCATAATAAACATATTACTAATTACATCATTATAAAAATTATAACTTCATAATTAAATACTCTAAAACACGTAAAGCTCTAAACATTTTCACTACAAACATATTTATCAAGGGATAATAATAAAATATAACGCTATAACTAAGATCATCAAGATAGATGTATTACTCAAAAGAGACAATCAAAACATTATAGTTAATTTCTTTACGACAAAAATAAAATCAACCTTTTTCTTTTAAGACATTCAGACATCATATCAATATCCTACGAACTGCTAATTTAATATCTAGCCTAACTCTGCATGGGGAAAAGCCCTTACCTTGGGCGCTTTCTTCCTTAACATCTCTAAATTCGCACGAGAAATAGCTCATGAGACAATGATGAATTAAACACCGATAGATATTGGGATTTATGACTTAGAAAATTATTTTAGAAGTGTACGAATGACAAATAGGTGTGACTGCAAGAGGCCTAATGAAAATGTATGAACATAATAGCTATTTATGTTGCAATATTACGATTGAGTTCTTGTCTAAAATTGAAGTGCATTTAATTCCAAAATTATGTTACCAATAATTACTATTTATTTAATTTTATTAGGTTGTTACAAAGTCAATTGAAATCATATGTATTTATGTGTATGAGTTAATTAGGATTAACTAATAAAGTTAACCATATATTGTAGGGTGTCACACCATTTATTTTAATTAAATAAATAATGTAGAGGGTCACATCACCCTTTTAATTTTTTTATCTAATAGTTACGAAACAAAAAATATCATAAAATTATTTTTATCGACAATTAAAATAAAATCATAATTTTAGTTTAAAAGAGATGAATGCATGAGATACAAAAAGGAGAATAGTCCCCTCTTAATTGCACAAAAACTCATAATTAAATTTATAATCATCCTTTAAAAAATAAATTAAAGGTGTTAAGAATGAGTTAATGCACATTATGTCACACAATGAATCGACATAAAATCTTGTCATAAAGGAGAGTAAAAGGATTTCACTAACTCTATAATATCTCTAAAATGAGTACTTATTTGGTCATAAATAAAATTAACAAACAATATAAATTTTATAAATTTCAATTTAATTTAATAATGTAACTAATACTTTATCGACTAAAATAAATCAAGCAAGACAAAAATACCACTCACGCATAGCAAAATAAAACAAACATACGTAATGTAACACCCCGTTTTTCTTAGCAAGGGTGTATTTTTTTTTTTCCAAAAGAAGTTAAAATAAAACAGAGAGATAAATAAGGTAACACCTTCGGATAAAATAATTAAGTCATTATAATTTACAAGCAGCAGAAGAAGTTCTCAAAATATGAATTCAAAATATTTACATAACAAAAGTGGTACAGTCTTCCAGTTTAAAAATAAAAGCAACCCAAAAGAAAGACATATGTTCCCTCTGTGTCAACCTAGTCTGATCATTTTACAAAACAACTAAACACCCTGAGTGATCTCCACGCGCCCCGTGAGATCCTCCTAACGTAGCTCCAATCAAGCACTCCCATCCACATTCCCATCTGGAGGGTACGAACAGGTAGGATCATCCTGATTCTCATCTGAGGGCAAAGCCCAGATTTCCACAATAGTTGTAAAGGGTCACCAACCGAAATTAACAGTTAACACATAACATTTAAGCTTTTCAATGCACAAATAACCTTTTCAATTTATCATACATCTGAGAAGGATTTTCCACATGCTAAAATTTCATGTAATGCTTGCCAAATATAAATGAAAACAAAAGAAAGTTCTCAATCCATCAAGTAATACATAACTCACCAAAACATTGATAAATCAATTGAGCAATCAATTATCTAACTCAAAATAAGATTTTCCACTAAGCCAATCGATCGGGGAAATCAATTTCCTGAAAGTTTTTAGTGAAAACTGAACTCTGGGCTTAAATCAATCGATTGGGTAAATCGATTGACTCAATCGATTGGGTAAATCGATTTCCTGACAGACAGAGCCCTTGTATTGAATCCAATCGATTGGGCAAATCGATTTCGTGAAAGACAGAGCACCTGTAATGAATCCAATCGATTTGGCAATTCGATTTCTTAAATGGTTTTGAAAAACATATTACAAAATCGATTGGGTAAATCGATTTTGTGAAAGACAGGGCCCTTGTAACTCATCAAATCGATTGGGTAAATCGATTTCCCTGTGTATTCTTTTTAAAAATTCATAAACTAACTCAATCACATTCATACATAATCCCAAATCATAACACTTAGCACTGACAACGCAATCGCTACAACAACATGAGTTTCGAAATAGTATTGCAATTAAACATGCTATCACCAAATTCCAAAACATAACATTTAACACTTATGACACAATTACTACAACATCAGGAGTTTCGAAATGGTATTGCAATCAAACATGTTATCACCAAATTCCAAAACATAACACTTACCACTTATAACACAATTACTACAACATCATGAGTTTTCGAAATGGTATTGCAATCAAACATGTTATCACCAAATTCCAAAACATAATACTTAACACTTATAACACAATACCCACACAGACAAAATGAACCAACAATTCACAATTTTACAGGGTGTAGTCTCTCACGGACAAACACCTGTGCAGTCTCTCACGGACAAACACAATTCACCAGGGCGTAGTCTTTCACGGACAAACCCCTGTGCAGTCTCTCACGGACAAACACAATTCGCCAAGAAACGTAAGTCGTAAACGTACTGCCTATCACGGGCCCGTACCGTTTACCAAGGTGCCACCTATCCCGGGTCTGCACAACTTACCAGAATTCGTAAACCATAAACGTACTGCCTATCACGGGCCCGTACCGTTTACCAACAAACGTAAGTCGTAAACATACCACCTATCACGGGTCTGTACTGTTTACCGAGGTACCACCTATCATGGGTCTGCACAACTTACCAAAAAGCGTAAACCATAAACGTACTTCCTATCACGGGCCCGTACCGTTTACCAAGAAACGTAAGTCGTAAACGTACCACCTATCACGGGTCTGTACTGTTTACCGTGGTGCCACCTATCACAGGTCTGCACAACTTACCAAAAAGCGTAAACCATAAACGTACTGCGTATCACGGGCCCGTACCGTTTACCAAGGTGCCACCTATCACGGGTCTGCACGGTTTACTAAAACAAACATTAAGTAAACGAGACATTAAGAGATTCTCCATTCTTAATAATCATTTAACTTAAAAGATTTTCCAAAACAAACATTAAGAAACCAAGACATTAAGAGATTCCCCATTCTTAACGCCCAGTTAACTTAAACGATTTTCCAAAACAACATTAAGTAAATAAGTCATTAAGAGATTCCCAATTCTTAATACTTATTTAACTTAAACGATTTTCAAAACAAATATTAAGTAAACGAGACATTAAGAGATTCCCCATTCTTAATTCTCATTTAACTTAAAAGATTTTCCAAAACAAACATTAAGTAACCAAGACATTAAGAGATTCCCCATTCTTAACGCCCAGTTAACTTAAACGATTTTTCAAAACAAATATTAAGTAATCGAGACATTAAGAGATTCCCCATTCTTAATTCTCATTTAACTTAAACGATTTTCAAAACAAATATTAAGTAAACGAGACATTAAGAAATTCCCCATTCTTAATTCTCATTTAACTTAAACGATTTTCAAAACAAATATTAAGTAAACGACACATTAAGAGATTCCCCATTCTTAATTCTCATTTAACTTAAAAGACTTTCCAAAACAACATTAAGTAACCAAGACATTAAGAGATTCCCCATTCTTAACGCCCAGTTAACTTAAACGATTCTTCAAAACAAATATTAAGTAACGAGACATTAAGAGATTCCCCATTCTTAATTCTCATTTAACTTAAACGATTTGCACAAACAAACACACATTAAGTAAACGAGACGTCAAGAGATTCCCCATTCTTAATACTCGTTTAACTTAATGGTTTTCAAATTCCACACCAAACAAACTCAAACAAAATATCCAAATCAATCAACGATTCACACCAAATCACAAAACAACATTAAGTAAATAAGTCATTAAGAGATTCCCCATTCTTAATACTCATTTAACTTAAACGATTTTCAAAACAAATATTAAGTAAACAAGACATTAAGAGATTCCCCATTCTTAATTCTCATTTAACTTAAACGATTTTCACAAACAAACACACATTAAGTAAACGAGACGTTAAGAGATTCCCCATTCTTAATACTTGTTTAACTTAATGGTTTTCAAAATTTCAAACAAAACAAACTCAAACATATTATCAACCCACATCAATTCATTCTCCCACAAAATTCAACCATACACATATCAAATTTCATCAATATCAATTAATAACACGTCAAAAACAACGAACACAAATCGACACAATCCACCACTCAAACACACAAGTTTCTTTTACTCAAAATCATACATAAATGAGTTTAAATTCCTTTTTCTCAAAACAATACTCCAATCCTAACAAATTTGCAATCTTATTTTAGATTTTCATCAATTGTAAATTTGAAACAAATCTTATTTTAGTTTTTCTTCTATTATAAATTTGAATTAAATCTTATTTTGGATTTTGTTCAAAAACATGAATCTTCTTTCATACTATTTGAAGTCAAATATATTGTTCTCATAAAATATTTTTGTTATCATCAAAACTATAAGTTTAAAATCAACTTGTTTCCAACACACTTGACTTCAGGGCTCTTTACACAAAAAATCTTCAATTATTCCTTCACTTTCCTTGCATATTAATCTATCAAACAAAGCTATAAAAATAGATAAATTCTAGCTTCTCAAATTCCCACATGCTTGAATTGTTGCTTGTCCTCAAACAATTACTTCAAGTAAATGTTATTATCAAGCAAACACCATCTATAGGGAACTCAACATTCAGTTCAAGTGCAGACAATATGCAAATTCCAAAACCAATGGATAACCAACTTTAGTTCCAACTTAGTGACATTGGCTCCTTTGAAACATAACTCTCATCAATAGGACACTCAACTCTCAAATTCTCTTTGTGTTTTAGAGTAGTAGGCATTCACTCAAATATTCCCCAATGTAGAGTGTCCTACCACAGGCTTGACTATTAATTTAATCTCCACTACCTTTCTCATGAGAGAATACATGAATCAAAAGACATTTTCAAGGTTGTAGCGGAACCAAGGGATAGTAGATGGTGTTTAAGGAAAATCATATTTTATTTTCGTTTATTTTATATTAATCTATTTATTTTTATTTTATGATTTTGTTATTAATGTAGTTTTTTTTTCCTATATAAACAACTTAGGCTTGTAGAAATAATATATGAAAGTATTTTTCTTTTTATTTTCTTCATTGTATCAAGAACTTTGGGTTAGGGTTCCACAACCCAGTGAGGTTTGGGGCTCCAAAACTTAAAGGGTTGAATCTCCGACCTTATGGTTAACAAACACACGCTCTAACCAAATGAGCTAAAGGGTCGATCGGGCCTGTTTTTTATCTACTTAATGGCATAGAAAACCCCATGGAAGGCAGCCTTTAAGGGTAGCGGTGACAGCGACAATGACGGTTTGGGTGAAAATTTAGAAGTAGTCAACAACGCCGACAATATTGGTTTAGGAAGTGGCAACGGTCCACGCGGTGGCCCACGTGGCTGTGGCGGCTTGAAAGGTTTATCTAACAATTATTTTTCCAATGGAAAAAAGTATCTTGAATGGTCCCAAACCGCAAGATTAATACTAGACGGTAAAGGAAAATATGGTTTCTTGACAGGAGAGGTGCAAATGACTACCAAAATCAATCCGAATTATAGGTTTTGGAAACCTGAGAACTTTTTTATTAGTGTTTAGCTGCTTAGTAATATGCAATCAAAAATTAGAAAACCTTTTATGTTATTGCCTACTGCGAAGGATGTTTGGAAGGCCGCCAAAGAAACATGTTTTGAAATTCATAATTCTTCTCAAATTTTCGATCTCAAATCATGATTGTAGCATGCCAAATAAGGAGATAAAGATGTTACTACCTATTATAATATTTGATGTCATTATGGAAAGAATTGGATATCTACTATGATGATCATTGGAAGTGTTGTGAGGACAATGTAATGTTTCTTAAGAAATAGGATAACGACAGAGTATTCTTGTTCTTGGTTGGGCTTATTAATCGGCTTCATGAAGCCTGTTGCCATCATTTCAGGAAGTGTTCTCATAAGTTAAAAGAGAAGAGGTGAGATAATATGATGGGCAAGTCACCTTTTGTTTTTGAGGTTGAAAGCTCTTCCCTAGTCACTAAGAATGAAGACTAAAAGAGCGATGGCAAGAAACCACAGTTTGAACATTGGAAAAGTCCATGACACACACGTGATAAATGTTGGAAGCTCCATGGAAACCTCTAATTTGGAAGAAAAAAAAAGAGGAAACGAACGTCATGCCTTCCAAGCTGGTACCTTTGATCAAGAGAAACAGTCTCCTTCAAGCCCATCTCCTTTCACCAAGGAACAATAAGATCAATTGTACAAAATCCTTGAGCCTCAAACTCCTTCTTGCTCTATAGCTCAGAGAGTAATTTTCCAAATACTACTCTACTTAGTGTCACTCCCAACCATACTTGGATTGTCGATTCTGGTTCTACTAATCATATGATTGGAGAGTCGAGTCTATTTTCTTCTTATAGTCCTTGTGCAGGTAACCACAAAATTAAAATTGCAGATGGCTCTGTTTCAGCCATTGCAGGGAAATGTTATGTTATTATGTCACCTGTGTTAAACTTAAAAGATGTGTTACATGTTCCCAATTTATCATGTAATTTGTTATCTATTACTAAATTAACAAAGGATATAAATTTGCAAGCTAACTTCTTTCATTCTCATTGCAATTTTAAGGATTTGAGCACGGGGAAGATGATTGGCAATGCCAAGGAGAGTGGAAGGCTCTATTATCTTGACAATGGACAACACTTCAAAGACCAACAAAAAAACGAGTACCTGCTTTGAATATATTTTTGTTCCTTCTAATAATGATGATACTATGGTATGATATTTACGGTTAGAACATCCTAGTTTTTTGTATTTGAAATATGTTTTTCCTAAATTATTTTCTAAGAAAGATATGCCTTTATTTCATTGTGAAACTTGTGAATTTGCTAAACATCGTCGTTCTTCTTTTTCTACACAACCATATAAACAATCAAAACTGTTTGTAGTTATTCATACTAATGTTTGGGGTCTTAATAGAATAAACACCTTTTCCAATAAAAAAAATGGTTTATAACTTTTATTGATGATCATGATAGAATTTGTTGGGTTTATCTATTGAAAGAAAAATCATAAGTTGGACAGGTTGTCAAAAATTTCTTTAAAATTGTGCAGACTCAATATCAAACAAATATTCAAGTCTTCAGAAGTGATAATGATAAAGAATATTTTAATATACTTTTATCCTTTTTTTTCTTACAAATGGGATTGTTCATCAAAGTTCTTGTGTTAATACACCCCCAATAAAATAGAATGGCATAAAGAAAGAATATGCATCATAATAAGGTAGCTAGAGCTAGAGCTTTACCATTTGCAAATAAGGTTCCAAAATATGTTTGGGCTGAAGCTGTTTGAACTGCATCATATTTAAGTAGTCGAATGCCATCTAAAGTTTTATATTTTCATACCCCTCTTGATGTTTTTCGAAATTATTTTCCTTTGACTAGTGTCTTTGTTGATTTGCCACTAAAAGTTTTTGGTTGCACTATTTTTGATCATGAACATAAACAAATTGACAAACTCGAGCCACGAGCAATAAAATGTGTTTTTACCAGTTACTCTTTAACTCAAAAGGGGTAGCAGTGTTTTGAACTAAAATCAAAAAGAATTTTTCTAACCATGGATGTTACTTTTGTTGAAAATCAACCATGTTTTTACTAACATTCATCTTCAAAGGAAATTTTAAAGAATATTCACCTTTTACTTTTGAAAACACCATTACTTTAGGTGATACAATGTTATCACAAAGTTCTAAGACTTATATTGATGCACCAAAAGAAAATGCCCAAGAATCCATATTGAAACTCAATCCACTTATGAATGAGGTTTCGACAGTTTTAGGGACAACAATTTCAAATCAAAATCACAATGATCAAATTCTTGATCTCAATAATAATGAAGGATCACATGAAATGCCACAACATAATGATTCAAATAAAGAGACATAAAGCAAGTTTACTACCATTGACCCTACTTGGAAGGGAAATATCTTTGAAAGAAGAAACCATAAACAGAGAAATGAAAGACTCGTTCTTCGACCCTTCGAAGATTCTTAACCAATAGATAATCCAACATATCATCTTGATACATGTAAGTCTTCTTTTGTTCTTAAGATTCATGTCGAGTATCCTGATATAGACCTTCCTATTGCAATTAGAAAACATGTTAGATCATGAACTAAATATCCTTTGTCTAATTATGTGTCATACTCAAAATTGTCTTCTTCATTTGTTGTATTTACCTATAAGTTGCCTGTTGTAGAAATTCTAAAAAATATATAGGAAGTTCTAAAAAATCCAAAGTGGAAGGAAGTTGTTCTTGAGTAGATGAGAGCTCTTGAGAAAAATCAAACTTGGAGAGTCATGACGTTACCTTTAGGAAATAATATTGTTGGATGTAAATGGGTGTTTACTATGAAATATAATTTTGATAACACATTTGAAAGATACATGGCAAGTTTGGTTTCTAAAGGGTTTACTCAGACATATAGCATTGATTACTTAGAGTTCTCTTGTCCTTATCGGTGAATTTAGATTGGTCTCTTAACCAACTTGATGTAAAAAATGCTTTTTTGAATGGTGATTTGGAGGAGGAAGTATACATGGATAGTCCATCTGGCTTTGAAGATATGTTTGGTTCAAATGTGTTCAAACTATAAAATTCCCTGAATGGTCTCAAGCAATCCCCAAGGGCTTGGTTTGAAAAATTCACTCGGTCTGTCAAAAGGCAAGGATATATACAGGGACAATCAGACCATACGTTGTTCATGATAAAATTGCAATTCTAATTGTATACGTAGATTATATTATTCTCACATGAGATGACATTGTTGAGATGGAAAGATTGAAGAAAAATTTGAAAAATGAATTTGAGATCAAAGATTTAGACGTGCTTAAATATTTTCTTGGTATGGAAGGTACTCGCTCAAAGAAGGGAATTATTGTTTCTAGAAGGAAATACATCCTAGATCTATTGGAAGAAATAGGGATGAGTAGATGTAGTCCAGCAGATACTCCAACGGAATTAAATGCTAAACTTTGGGAGAAAGATAGTATTCCTGCAGAGATTGGAAGATCACAGAGGTTGGTTGGTAAATTTATTTATCTAGCCCACACTAGACCTGTCATCACTTTCTCTATGAGTATTGTAAGCCAATTCATGCATTCTCCTTATGAAGAACACTTGGAGGAAGTTTATCGGATCTTATGGTACTTGAAATTTAATCCTGGAAAGGGTTTGTACTTCAAGAAAACTAATGACAGAGAAGCCTCATATTTACACATGTTGATTGGGCAGGACCATTTACTAATAGAAAATCCACTACTAGATATTGTGCCTATGTTGGGGGAAATTAAGTCACTTGGATAAGTAAGAATCAAGGGGTTGTTTCTCGAAGTAGTGTAGAAGCGCAATTCAAAGAAATGGCTCAAGGAATCTGTGAACTTTTGTGGATTCGTAAACTCTTTGACAAACAGAAAATGAAAGTTGACTCACCCTTAAAATTGTTGTGATAGCAAAGAAACAATAAATATAGCTCACAACCATGTACAACATGATAGAACAAAGCACATTGAGATTGACCGCCATTTTACAAAAGAAAAAATTGATGTTGGAATTATATGTTTGCCATTTATGACTTCCTATCAGCAAATTGTTGATATCTTGATATAAAGTTTGGCAAGACCCAATTTTGAGCGACTTATAGCCAAGTTGTACATGACAGATATCTATACACCAACATGAGAAGGGGTGTTGAAAAATCAAGGAAAATTAGATTTGATTCTCGTTTATTTTATATTATTCTATTTATTTTTATTTTATGATTCTGTCATTGTTACTCAATATTACTATTGTAATTTTTTTCCTATATAAACAGCTTAGGGTTGTAGTAATAAAAAGTAAAATATTCGTGAAAGGGGAAAGAAAGCTCACAAGATTATGGTGGTGGTGGAAAGTGGCCTTGAAAGATGTGGTAGTTGTACATTGGAGTAACCTTGACATTCAAGCCATCAAACAGTTGACCTTGGCGCTTATATTCAGGTATGTTATAAATGTCCCTGTCAAGTAGCTCAGAAATGTCCAACATGATTCCAAATCAATTCTAGTATTGTCTAGAACCTCAAGTAGTTCAAAAATGTCCCATTCATAGCCAAGTAACTTTTCAATAGGTGTGATTAATCCACCAACCACAATATCCCCCTTGCATGCCTTTGCACCTTTGTCAAAATGTTTTGCTAAGTAGGAGTCAGTGCTAATAAAAAATGTATTAACTGTTGCTCAAAGAAAGAAAAGCTCACTCTACCTAGCAACACTTGCACTCTTTCCTTGGTTGAACAACATGTTGGAAATAACTTAGAATGTATCTGAAACAAGGATGATTAATATAGGAAGCTTTGACCAAAGTAGATACATATTCAAATTCTCCTATAAACTTTTGTCCAAAACTCACGATCCCAAAAATCCACTTTTGTTCAAGTACTTGGGTATTGTTCGAGAGCCTATATTCATAAATTTAGTAGACGACCTAAAACTCCAACAAATCCATGGCATGCTAATTATCAAATAATTTGAACGATATATTACCTGCTTCACTATCTTTACCCCTAGTATCTGCTTCTACCTCAACATAACTCAAACTCTAAAGTTATTTTAGCAAATGTTGGACTTTTTAGACACATAAAATAAGTTCAACGCAATTGATTAAACATCTAGAAAATATCATCAAACAAACCCAAAATATCTAGTATGGATTCACCAGCATAATGTGTGGGGTGAAATTCTTCTATTGGCAAGCATATCATACCTATCCTTTTGTTCTTGATTTCTAAACTCAATATCATAAATATTGTGATTTTGGTTACCTTTTTTTCTCTTTGACCCAATGGAGGGATGTGCTTGACAAGATGATGCATTGCTTGTTCTTTCCTTTTCGGAAGCCATAGATCAATTGGAGAGGATGAATGATATTGTTTTTGCATGTTTAATAAATTGCAATGGAGGTTTGTGTTTGAGAGGATAATGCATTGCTTAATATTTTTTATGAATAAGTATGGTGATAGAGATTTGAGTGGTGTGGGTTGTAAAAGTGGAGTATTTATTGTAAAGATAAGGGTTTGGGGAAAAGAATGGGGGAATTTGTTTTTTTTGAAACAATTGAGGCTTGGGTGTTTTTAGGTTGAAGAATAGGTGATGAAGGAAAAGGTTTGGGTGGATTAGAGAGTTTGAAGAAGGTTGTTTGGCATTAAATTTTTGTGTGTGTAAGGGATGAGATGAATTACGACTATAATGGCCATTAATTAAAAATAAATATTAAGTATGTGAGATCATATAAGGAATTAGACATGATATTATAATTAATTGTACGTGATATAGTGAATTAGGATAGAATGTCAAATTATTTTCATAATTTGTCAACAAGGATTATGAGTTGGTACATAGTTTGATGTTTTTATCATAAAGTAAAATTGAATAAAATAAATCATAAAGTAAAGTTTGGATACACATTCAAATTATTTTATATGCATAAAATATGAAACGGTGTATATAATTTGACAAGTCCATCATAAAGTTTAAATAAATCTTATTAAATTAAAAACTTAACCCACAAGCAAATTGTGTATATAATTTTGGTAATACATGCAATTTGATAAATATGCGTCAATTTTGACATGAGTATCTGGTTTGCAAACTTAAGAAATCCATATATATGGTTTTAAACAAGACTCCCATCAATGGTATCTTAAATTCCATATGTTAATTTCTTCATTTGGTTTTGTTGAAAATCCCATGGATTAATGCATAAATCAGAAGATCAATATGAGCAAAATTCATTTTCTTGTTTTATATGTGGATGTTATTCTACTTGATTCAAATGATATAAGGGTTTGATGCATGAAGTAAACTAATTTCTCTTTAAATTTTTTGATATGGGTGAGACATCTTATGTCATTGACATTAAGATTCATAGGGATAAACCTCAAGGTATTTTAGATCTATCACAGGAAACCTATAACACTAAGGTTCTAGAGAGATTTCGAATGAAATATTATTTTTCTCCTATTTTGAGGCTCATGTGGAGAAAATGGAATTGGTTATGATCGCATGTATACATACAATTTATTGATAAAACTCTTATATTTTGATGTCCATTCATTTAATGGCACTTAAGATTTTGAGAAAATATATTTAATTTTGGACCTAGATTAAATGTTAGATTTATTCAATAAGTTTTATTTTCATATTAAGTATAATAATTGATAAACTAGACATGTTATAATACATGGATAATAATACTCAATACAAGAGGAATTGTTGCTATGATTCACATGTTTATTTCTTAAGGAATTTTCAAATTGACTCTTTTGATAAATGACTTGATTGTTTGGATCTAGTGGGATAATGTAATAATTTCATCATAAAAATTATATTTTGTGGGAGTTATGCATATGAAAGACTATAGTTCAATGGTGGTAGTTCATAAGTTAGGCATATGAAATGTCATAGATTTCATGTACATTATGATAGTGAAAATGGATATTCATTGTTTTCTTGATGGTAGAATGTCTATAAATAGCTTATTAGTCCCTAAACTTCTCACTCAATATTTTGTATGCACCATCTATAGAAACTTGAAACTCTTCTTTTTGGCAACAATGACTAGAGGTAATTATTTTATGGACAAAAGTTATTTCGCATACGCCTTTGGTGGCTAACGTTTCTATTATATTTTTAGAAAAGTAAAGATATGTTAGTAAAATTTCTTACATTGAAGTGTATCTAAAGGCTTTATTTGATTTAAACTAGTCTCCAAGCGTCTCAACAACTATAATTAGAAGAAAATTTTAAATATCAATGCAAAAGATTGATATACAATCAATATTTACTTGTTCAAGTAAGCACAAATAAAAAGTTGTTCAATCAAGCAAACTCTAGCTCTCTACACTATATATATGGGTCACTATATATTTTTCTTAGTATATCTTAATTTATCTCAAAAAAAAAAAGTTGAGAAGAAATATAAGCATGTTGAGGCTAATCGAATATAATTTGTAACTAATCAAGAGAAATAGTGCAAAGGAGAACATTCTACTAATCAACATCATAGTGAAATTCTCACAAAGTGTGAGAGCTAGACTAACCCATATTAGATTAACTAGTATACTTTTTGTGTGTGATATGTTTGAAGGTGCAAAAATACATAAAGGGAGGTTGAATTATGTTTTGCCTTATCAAAAACTTATTTTCAAAATTCAGATTCGGGATGCTTAGCACAGATAAATATATCGGAGGTAACAATGAAACAAAGTAATAAGACAGACGAAGAAACACTATGATTTATAATGGTTTACTACCAACGAGGTAACTATGTTCATTCCCTCACATAGAAGGATTTATCCAATAACTCAAACCTGAATTACAACAATGACCCTACAGGCCAGTATTGTCAACTTCCAGACCATTGATGAGCTACAACACCTTGACCCTACAAGTAAATACTTCTTAACATCCAACTTGAAAACCTACTAATCGTTAAGGTAGAATAGCCACTATTAAAATGGATTACAGATAGGTCAAATTGGGTTCTGTTTTTGCTTCTTCTAAGTGGATTGATTACAATGAACTTCACACTTAAACAAAGCACTAAGTAATATAAAGTTGAATGAGTGTATTTGTTAAAACTTAAAGAAAATATAGTGAAAATTTAGTTGAATGATTTTCTCCGAGAATGTCAAGATAGCACTTGAAAATAATTCACCTCGAATCTTATTTCATACGTTTGTTTAAGAGCTACGGGATCAAATCATAATCTATTATTGGACCATTAGAATTATGGAACAACTTAGCCTTCATCAAAGTGTTGACTTTCCATCAGAGTTGTTGAATTTCTTCATCAGAATATAACTTGATCATTGAAGTTAGATGTTGTGTTGCTTGGTTCAGGTAGTCAGAGGTAGAGGAAAAAATGTAAGCTTAGAATTAATGGCATGGGAAATGTCACCTTATTGCATCTTTAAAGCATTTTACGTTCTTCAGAGCGAGTGAAACTTGAGCTTCAGAGGTATATCAAATAGAAGTTTTAGAGTTACTGTAGTAGAGGCTTCATTGGAATACTTCAAACTTCAAAGGAATGCTAAATAGAGGCATGCTTCAATCTTTGGAGGGAGATGCGCTGAAGCTTCATTGGCAGATGCACACACACAATAACGCATGCAATAACTAAATTCTAAATGTTGTGTTGACTTCCTTTGACTTCACTTGACTCTAGTGTCTCCATTTCCTCTAACATCTTCACTTTCTTTGACATCGTTTCCCCCATTTTTTGGTTCTATTTATTGCATAGTCAATAAAATCATTAGTGCATTAAATTATTTATACAAAGTATCTTTATTATCATCAAAACATGATGAAGGAATTTTTCTTATAATCAACTTGGTTCCAACACTTTCAATGTATTATCTTTTATTTTCAACACTAATAAATCACACTTTATCATTAGTGCTTATACTGACATTATCTTAACTTTAAAATATTTGTCAAAAATGTTCTGGACATTTGAAAACTCACAATTAACTTTTGATTACCAAGTTTCACTTAAGAACAAGAACTAAATTTGAAAATGGATCATAATTCAACCCCTTTTTTTTAACTGTTTTTGCTAGTTCAAAGTAAAGAAATTAAAAGAGTAAATATTGGAAAAATAAGTCTAATCTTATTAGCCAAAAAAATACATTAAAGATCTTCTTAGGAAAAATAAAATGAAGGAAGCCAAAATTATGGAAATTTCCATGCATCCATCTTTAAACTTGGAAAAAGATGAAAAAGGAAAAATTATTTCCAAAAAGGAATATGGAGGGATTACTGGTTTGTTATTGTCCTTAACTTCTAGTAGACCATAAACTATTTTTGCACTAGCATAAAGGAATTTTAGATATCTAGTTTGTAATATTGATCTTTTCCTTTGGTATATAAAATGTTCACCCAATATGGGTTCGTCCATCCTAGTAAGAGGTCATAAAGAACCATAGTTGGACTAGAAACCTCTAGAAAAACAAAAACAATTAACAAACCGTATACACATTTGTGACACCTCTGATACATAAATCTCTCCACCAAAACAAACCAAATTGTGTTTCAAAAATATTACTAAAAAAAAATGGTAGAATTTAAAAAAAAAATTATTGAGGACTTTGGAGTGGCTGTGGCCACCCTATATTTTCCCCAAGAAAATTCGCCTTTGCCTCTGATGGAGTGTCACTTGTTCTAACCAAGTGATCTGACTCAATAGCACAAGAATTAAAGCATATGTTACACCCTATGGAATAATTACAATGTAGTATGAGTAGGCTATGCACATCTGCAACGACTCTCTCAACGGACATATTTTCAAGAGCTATATAAAGAACGTTGTTTAAATGAACAAAGTTGAGGTCGATATCCAACTTGTGACAATTTTGTCCAAGTAAAATAGATAAGAAATGACATGTTCATACTTGATAAATCATCTCAAGAAAAAGCCTTAAATATGAGTATCAAATGTAAAATAGTGGATTAAGCCATTGAAGTGAATAAGGTAAAATCCATTTGCAAGAGGTGACTAGATGTAACAACAGATTGTGACGAATTAGTCTAAATATAATGTGTTCATCTCCTTCCTGTTCACTCTTTCTATTTAGTATTCTTTTTGTCTTATCTTCAAATACATATTTTTTTGTTAATTTGAAGGAAAGCTATTTGACAAACAAATTAACTAAAATTATTTTCAATTGTGTTTTGTCTTTTCAATATGATGTGCAAGTGAGTAACTTTTGAATGAAGCATTGATTTACAATTTTAGACAAAAGAATGAAATATTCAAATAGTACACACAATTCAGCATCCCCTTCTTGTGTTCTCTAGTACTTTCATCTTCGAGAAATGGTTTTATCAGCTTTACCACACTCTCTTACGATAAGCTCGTTGAAAGAGATACTAGATTTGAAGATATTGGATTTGAATGAAGATAATAAAAGTAATTAAGATGTTGTATTTCAATCTCAATGGAAAAGGTGTTGTGTTTAAAGATACTAATTATTTTCTATATAAAAAACTATGCTAAAAGTAATTTGTTTGAACATTTTATACATATTAAATGTGTAAATAAAAAATAGAAAATAATTTGTTTATTAAATTATTCTTGTTAAAATTTTGATTTATTTACCATATCATAAATGCAAAAATTGTATCAATTAGAGTTTTGCTAACCAGTAACCTAAGAATATTGGTTAATTAGTACCCTTGAAAATCTAAATCAAACACTTATCATTATAATAAATACAATGTTTTTAATTAAATAATACAATGGAAAAGATTTAATTACTATGATATGAAAAATTGAAAAGATAATTTATTATCTGATAAATTATTTTTTACAAATGAATCTCTCTTTATTAATTATTGACAAAAAATAAATTTTAGAAGTCAATGTAAAATTACTAAATTAAGAAAATAAAATGTAAATAATACAATCAAATTGATTATGTATTGAGACATGCTTCATTCATATTTTGAGATCGACAAGAAAGTAAAATATTGTAACGATACACATAAATATATTAGAAGTTGATTTAAAATTACCAAACTAAAACCTGAATTCTAACAACCAAATTAATTTATTTCACAAAAAAAAAATTATTGGTGTTCATTTATATGGACTATACGCAATTTTTGACACAACCAATTCAAACATGTGTTGACAAATCACATATATAAGACTTAGAGAATGCTGAATTTGGTTATAGCTTTTATAAGTCCCTTACTAGCTATAAAGTATTGACAAAATAAATCATTCTCAAACATTTCAACAAACATACAAATTATAAGCTTGAAACAAACTAAAATGTCACAACGAGACAGAAAACTAAAACGACACACATTAAAACTGATAAAAATTAACGTCGCACTCAAACAACCAAATCACCAACAAAACTAGAAGGAACAAGATTAAAAATATATAAACCATTTATTTAAGTAAAAAGAGATAAAAACAAACCCAAAGCTTGATTTTTGACAATAGATAACCTTAAATTACGCATGAAGAAAATATGAAATAATATTCAAATGTAATTAAGTGGTAGACTACCGGACTCAAATAATAATTTGCATTGTCCTGTACTGAAACGAACTGATAATCAATATGAAATGAATTAAGTCTCATAATAACAACAAAACACGTTTTGGAGGAATTGATTTCTCACCGATATCATAATGAACATGTACGTACAATAATGATAAAGGGTTGGCTTTTGTCCAAAAAAAATGAAGAAGGTTTGGCTGATAAGCATGTGGGCAAAGCAAATCTTCCATCTTAGAAAATGTTTATAACTAATCATTATCATCATTAACAAAAGAAACAAAAAGCTCTCACAAACTTTCAAGATTACGCACCAACTCATTTCACTTTCTCATTGGGTTTCCTCCCAGAGATAAACTAAGAAAAGGAAGAAATAAAAAGTATAGAATGGAGTCCAATCACATTGGCTTGTAAAATATTTAATAACTTTTTTATGAGTATAAAATATTTATTAAATAGGAAAGAGATAAATTATTTTTTGAAACCATAACATCTTCAAAGAATTAGACGCCAATTACACTTGTTGCATAATTTAATTCAATAGTCCTAACAACCATTAGATATCGAGAGAGAAAACATTATATTAAAATCTAATAGTTTCTTATACTCCTTGTAAGGTAGAATGATATCACCACATAATTTGTGTCATATCATAATGAGTGTAAAAAATATGATATAATATACGTTTATATGATTTTTTACACCGTCATTTAATTATAATAATTGTTTCTTAAAAAATTAACTTTTATTATATTTAGAGATAAATTAATAATAATAATAATAATAATAATAATAATCTAACATAAATTTACAAGAGGAATAATAGAAAGAAAAAAAATCATTGATTAGAGTTTTATTAAAAAATGAACAAAATTTAAAATTTGTTTGATGCACAGGATAGAAGAATACTATGATATAAAACTTGATAAAAATGTGATAATATATGATAGGATAATAACATGATAAACATTATCATATTATATGTTTGATACACATATAATAATATTTTATTTTGTAATATATTTGATACACATCTCATCATGATATAA